>KE531178.1:0-18966 GCA_000441915.1 Genlisea aurea | reverse complement strand
TGTAACGCTAAACATGCATTATGCATAATATAGCCAGTACATGTGCCTGTTTGGTACACGGGATAGCGGCGGGGTTGAGTTTTTTAACACTTGAGTCATATAATTTTACACTCGGTTTTAATATATTTCGACACCGCGTTTGGTAGTTGTATTTAAATTACGTAATCTGAGTATTGTTTGGTATGAGATTTTAAATGAATGAGGTTTATTCTATAAAATGACGCAAATACCTTTATTTTATTATGGTTATGATTTTTTAATATATAATTTAAAAACACACCTAAACTGTTCATCTCCTTCCTTCCTCCGAAACCGACGGCGGCGCTTAGGGTTTGATGGATGACGGAAATGAAGTTATCGCCGGCGAAAGGAGGACCTGGACTCCTCGCGAAGAAAAATCATTGATCTCAACTTTAAAAAAGTTCCGAATAATAATAATAATAATAATAATAATAATAATATAATATACTGTCAGTATCTTATATTTTATTTTATGACAAAATATAATCCATTTTATAATCCATTGGCGTCATGTATCATTTTTTTGTGCAAAATATATGCAATTTGATAACCCATTGGCGTCATGAAGCTTTTTGAGATACTGTCGGCTGGATCTCTATGGGATCTGTAATGATGTCTCGCCCTACTGTCACTGTCCTTTTCCTCTTCATACTGTTCGGCGTCACCTCCGGCCGCGGTCGCTTCCTCTCCGATGGTTCATCGGATCTGGTCTCCGACGGAATATCCCGTCCATTCCTCCGCCTCTTTGCCGAGGAGTCATGCGAACAGACGTACGGCTTCCTTCCTTGCACCTCCACCGCGCTGGGGAATCTCTTCCTGATTTTAGTCTACGGTTACCTC
Organism: Genlisea aurea; assembly: GCA_000441915.1. Taxonomy (NCBI): domain Eukaryota; kingdom Viridiplantae; phylum Streptophyta; class Magnoliopsida; order Lamiales; family Lentibulariaceae; genus Genlisea; species Genlisea aurea. The sequence continues at coordinate 18,105 of KE531178.1, read as the reverse complement.
ATGTTCTCAGCCGCCAGGTATCTCTCCAGCGGCAGCGAGCTCCTGCTCGAGATCCTCGGCCCTGGAATCGTCGGCGGCCTTTTTCTCCCCATCCTCGGTGCCCTACCCGACGCGATGCTCATTTTAGGTATCCGATTTCATCACCCCCCGCACTTTTCCGAATTCGTATTTACTTTTTTTCGCTTCCAGTATCGGGATTGTCTGGAAGTGTGGAGACTGCTCAAAGCCAGGTGTCCGTCGGAATTGGGCTTCTCGCCGGCTCCACCGTCATGCTCCTAACGGTAATTTGGGGCAGCTGTATCCTCGTCGGAAAGTGTGATATAGAGAACTCCATAGCCATCGATTCAAAAGACACCAAAGGCTTCAATCTTACAGGTCTTTTGATCATTCCTTTAATGCCAAATGCGACATTTCATCATCCTTTTCAAGCCTCCTTTTCCATGATTGTTCATGCTGCAGGTTCTGGTGTCACGACTGATATCTGGACGAGCTACGCAGGGATCATCATGGCCGTCTCCGTAATCCCTTTCGTCGTCGTTCAACTTCCTCAGATTCTGAATATAAACTCCGGAAGGCATTTAGTCGTCCTGATTGCTCTCATTGTTTCAGTTTCATTGCTCCTTTCCTACTGCCTCTACCAGGTAAGCAGTAAACTAAAACCATTTACTTGCTGTAGCCTGTAGGGGGGATCATCTATCTGATTTCGATGTTTTGCTGGCTCGAAATGTGTGCAGATATTCCAGCCCTGGGTGCAGAGGCGGCGGCTCGCTTACGCGAAGCACAAGCACGTCATTTCCGGGATCTTGATGAACCTGAAGAAGCGTGCTCTGGGAAGGCTTTCGAACGAGGATGGAGAACCGAATATAGAAGTGTTAAAGAAGTAAGTGAGCCTCTTTCGTGTATATGTGCTACTCTGGGGATGGATCTGCATCTTTTAGTATGTGGATTTTGATCATGGATTCGGATGCCGTTACAGGCTGTTCGACGCCATTGATGGTAACGACAACGGGTATCTCTCTCGCTCGGAACTGAAAGCGCTCATCGTTGGCATCCGGTTCGATGAAATCAATCTCGACGAGGAGGATGCCCTGGAGAAAGTGATGAAGGATTTCGATGTCAGTCTCGATTCGAGGATCGATTTGAATGAGTTCGTTTCTGGAGTCGGGAAGTGGCTCGGCGAAGCCAGGGGAGGTACCGCCGCGCCTGCTGCTCGAACCGGTACCATGAAATACTTGGACGACTTTCACATCGTAAGCTGATTATGAAGTGCTCTAATTCACATATATGTCACTCTTATGCATATGCATCGTGTGGTTATGACTTTCTTTTTGCAGCAAACGAGGAGGGAACATGACCTTTTAGGCGATCAGAGCGATGAAGTTGTCGAAGGCGTTGAAAACCCGAGATCGAACTCCATAAAGGCCGTGCTTCTACTGTTGCTGGGAACCGCCATTGCAGCTGCATTCGCGGACCCTCTCGTCGACGCGGTCGATAACTTTTCCGCAGCCACGAGCATTCCCACGTTCTTCATCTCGTTCGTCGCCCTCCCCCTCGCGACCAACTCGAGCGAAGCCGTTTCCGCGGTCATTTTCGCCACGAGGAAGAAACTGAGGTCCGCCTCCTTGACATTCTCCGAGGTAAGCTTTCCTTCCATCACATTGGCTCGGTTAGACGTTTAAACGAAAAGGGGATATAAATTATCAATTATGAAACGGTGAACAGCTATATGGGGCGGTGACGATGAACAACGTGCTGTGCCTGTCGGTTTTCCTGGCAATCGTGTACGTGAGGGGGCTGGTGTGGGACTTCTCGTCGGAAGTTCTGGTGATCCTGATGGTGTGCGTCGTGATGGGAGTGTTTGCCAGCGTGCGGACGACGTTTCCGCTGTGGACGTCATTGCTGGCTTTCGCGCTGTATCCGGTGTCGCTGGCGCTCGTTTACGTTCTCGACTATCAGTTCGGGTGGTCTTAAGTCGTAGAGATAGATAGATGTGCGTGCGGAGTGTAGTGGGGACTGTGGAGAATAATCTTCTTTTTGTAGTCTACGGGAATGGGAACTAAATCCTAATGGTGTGCTTGTTTCATGATATTATGATTTATGAAATGTCTTATAATTATAAAAAAATATGAATATTTTTTTATAATGGGAACGACGCCGCGTCGCTTGCCGTCGTTCGATTCATTGTGCCAAATCGGCGGCCCACCTCAATCGGAAGTTTAGGAATTGGTTATCGAGATGCGACATGAACGAAGAGGCTTCACCGGGACCTAATGGAGACATGAACGAAGAGGCTTTGCCGAAAACTAATGGCTACATGAACGAAGAGGCTTTGCCGGAACCTAATGGCGGCTATGATTCAGAACCTTCTTCCATCGCGGCGAATGCTTCAAGGAAGCGTCGTGAGGGTGAGAAGAAGCTTTCGATAGAAGCAAGAAGAGTTAACGGTACGTTTTTGGCTCTGCAAAAACCTAGCTATTCTTTGCGGAAAGGCATCGAGAATTTGCGTCGCGACGGAGGAACTTTACGTTCCGATAACAGGAAAAGGCTCTGGTGGCTGCTCGAGGAGTGCCGGAGTCGTCACATGTGGGCGGAGGCTTGTGGCCTCTTGAGCGTCCTGCTACAAGCCACCGTCGGAAGTTATTCACCGTCCGTTAACCGTATCAAGTATAAGGTACTTGATTTGATTCTTTGTTAAGTATTGTCTTTGAATGTTGAAACCAACCAATCTGGCCTATTCTGGTAGCTTTCTTTTATCAGAGGTTAGAGTTTTTTCGTTATCTGTTTTTGAGATTTGGCCTAATGTCTCTCTGTAAACTAATTTTGGAGTTGAGTTTTGAAGTTGACTTCAAGATTGAGCGTGGATTGATATTTGATAGTCGATGGTTGAGTTAATGTGCTGTTTTTGAGATCAAGATAGTAGATTGAAGATAAGAATTGAGGGGCTTTGAACTGAATGTGGAATTGAACAATGCTTTGGAACTCAAGACTAGAATGAAAATTGGGCACCATGATGTATTTCTTGTGAGTGAATGTTGTTTACCAACAATTTATAATTTCCCTTTGCAGGCTGTTTTGGATCTTTTACGTATTATGAAGGATGATCGCATTAGCTTTCGGAAAATCCGGAGTATCTATGATCTATGGGCCAAAAAGCTTAGACCCCTTGATTCAAAGGTAAATATAGAAAGGTACATCCTCCATAAATGATCTTCAGAAAATGATGTCCCATTTTTTACGTTTAAGGTGATTTCACGCTTGAGTGAGAATAATTTTTACGCTCATCGGACTCATTGTTGTAGTGCATAATATCTTTAAGATGATCTGCATCTAAGCTTTCTGTTTCTATTTTATTGGGATGACTGAAACATATTCCTATAAACATGGATGCAGACCTTCGTATCTCTAATACTACTGTGTAGGAATTATTTAAAATCATCTTTCTTCTGACAGGAGAGGATTTTAGTTCAATCGGAGTTCATAATTGACTGTCTGCGGCACGGGAACATAGAGGGTGCACGGCAAGATGCTGTTTGGTAATGATCTTTACGATTTTGCGACCCAATTTTCATATGTTACCCTTGTTTTTTTTTTTTTCTTGTGTACTATGCTTCTTGCATTAATTCTTTTGTTTCTATGTAATGTTTTTTTTTTTTCATTTTACATCTGATTGAACAGCCTCAAGCAGTTTCGTGGTTTTGGGAGCAACGCTTTCGCAAACTTGGTTGTTGGCCTTGTATTCGCTCGGCTATGGTATTCTGGTCTTCCAGAAGATTTAAAGTTGACAAGGACGGGGTCATTAATCACCTATACACAATCTGAAGTTCCTTTTGAGTGCATTTTTACGTCTAACGATGCCTCCGAGGGAGGATCTGCTATTTTTCACGCAAACAGTGGTTCTGGTTCTTCCATCGCTCTTGATAAAGTACATGGAGGGGATCCAGCATTTACTAGTACTGTCAAAGTTGAACAAGCTGAGCCTTTAAATGACAAATCTGCCGAGGAGGATCTGCAAATTCACGAAGGACCTCCTCGACATTCTATTTTCTACAGTCAAGGTCGACCCACTGCTAAAAAAACTATGAATGTGTCAGTTCTTCCTGCACTATTTAAAAAATGGTTCGCTAATTGTTTTTTTTATTTCTATTTACAGGGCTACCTTTGTGGTTGTTACCTATGAACTTGCCCTACCCCGATGGAGATTTAGAAGATGCAGCACTTGCACATGGCGAGTTGCGTAACGATCATTATAATAATGCAGTGAATCACCTGCAAGCTGCTATTCACATGCCAAACCCGAAACTGGAGGCGTTCCACCCGCTAATACAGGTTTCACAATTACGTACGAGTTAACGTGCTTTAAAACTGGAATTTTTTGTTATGCTTTGAGTTAGTTGGGGCATTTCAGAATTTCGGTTTTAACTTTTTTGGAGATGAAACTATAGTTCCCGTTGGATCGTTCAAACCATTTTTAATGTTGCTGTTCCTTTCTCCCATATGAAGGAGATTATTCGTAAATAAGCTTTTTATTTGTTATTTCAGTTGTCGATTTCGCTTCGTTGGCTAGATCTGAAAACTAAGAAATATGTTTGTCTAAGAGTTTCTGTTCTTCGATTCTTAAATAAGATGATGCCATGGCTATTATTCTAATCTGTGATGTTAAAAAAAGTTTTTGTTTTGTTTTTTTGTTAATCAGATGTTGCTTCTTGGAGATCAGGTAGCTGAAGCTCTTAATGAGGTAGAAAAGTTGTGTCCTACTTCGGCTTCGGAATTCCAACTGAGGTCGTAACGGGCTTATTTTTTTAGTCGAAATTTCGTAAAATCAGCGTTTTTCGATTTTATCTGATGGATGTGTTTTCTGTTATTACAATATAGAATTAAAGCATCCCTTTTGGAGCTTTTCGACAGCAGCGATTCCGCGAAACGTATTGCGTGTTTCGAAGAAATGTTGAAGAAGAAACCGAGCTGCAGCTACTCCGTCGAAAGACTCATTCACTTGCATCGACAAGGTATATATATATATATATATTCACGGTTTATTGATCTTGTTATTTATTGGTCTCGTTTTTTCAGATTTTTTGTTCTCGTGTTGCTTTAGGCGAATACGAAGTGACGGAACTGATGAAGATGATCGCGCTCCACTTGGACGCCTCGACGGGAACCTGCGATGCGTGGCAGGCCTTGGCATCGTGCCTGTTGAGGCTCTCTCAGTGCGAAGGGGATCGAGCGTCGACCTGCAGCAACGGGTGCGACGAGAACGATCTAAATGGCTCCAACAAGATCCCGGAAGCGTTTACCAAAGCCGCTTCTCGAGACGTCTGGAGGGTGCGCGCCCGGTGGTGGCGGAAACGGCATTTCGACTGCCCGGAACTCGAGAAAAATGCCGCGCCAGGTTAGCGTTTCCTCTGCACCAACACAAATAAGCCATCCATCCGTTAATTGCAATGCAGTAAAACTATACTCCGTTATTGGGTATATTTTGTAAAATCAAAAAGTAAGAGGGTATTTTTGATAAAGTAACTAATGTTAGAGGAACACCACGCAGATGAGGTGGAAATGGCGAGTCGTAAAGCGGCAGTGGCATCGTATCTGTACGGACGGGAGTTTTGGTATGTTTATTCCGTTACCAGAAGGCTGGAGGAAGAAGGTAACATGGAGCTCTATTCATTTCTGCAGATGCACGTCCTTAACGCAGTTGGATTCTACTGAAATTAATTTATTAATTTAAGCATGACTTTCTTATGAATGAAAGAATATTTTAAATATTCATTATTATTTAATATTTATGAATGAAAAAAATATATATATTAGAAAAGATCCAGGGAACTATTATTATTTATTTTACCGTATAATAAAAAGTTTATTTAAATTGTAATTATAAAACCAAGTGTGTGCCTGAAGGAGGAAGAAGCGGCTGTGGGAAAAAAAGTTTTAAAACCCCGCGGTGCCTGAGGAATTTTCTCCGGCTATCGTCGTTTTATAAAAAGTACAGGCGTCGCTGCACTGAGGAATCGTGAACGGTTTCGATTTTTCAATCGATCGGTCGGAGATGGCGGGAGGATATAGAGCGGAGGATGACTACGATTATCTCTTTAAGCTCGTACTCATCGGAGACTCCGGCGTCGGGAAGTCCAATCTACTCTCTAGATTTACTCGGAATGAGTTCAGTTTGGACTCCAAGGCCACGATAGGGGTCGAATTCGCTACGCGAACCATTCGCGTCGATGATAAGGTCATTAAGGCTCAGATTTGGGATACCGCGGGTCAGGAAAGGTAATATTTTCTGTTGCATCAAAAAACATCGGAATGATTTTTCTGATTTTGAATGCCAAGGATGAATCTCTCAGGCTTTTTTTTTTTTTTGGTTTTTGAATGAACTGCCTCTGAAATCTCTTTAGCAAAAAATGCCTCGATACGATAGTTCTATACCACCACGTGTTTTGGGACCATGCTCAATGCTTTTACTGAGTTGGTTGGCAATTGGCATGATCTAGTACTTCAATTTCATGGGAAACAAACAGTAGGGTTCTTCAATTTAGCACCGTACTGAAAGATATAATATTGTACTTGAAATTTCGGGATCACTTGGCCAAGATCTGTGGTTATCGTGTTCTTCAAAGAGATGGCATTTTCTCACTACTTAGCATCAGATACAACATTTATGAATTGAAGTTTTATATCTGCTCTTGGAGTCTTGGTGTTCATTTCTTTTCATTTGTGGTCCATGTAGATATCGAGCGATCACGAGTGCATACTATCGAGGAGCTGTGGGAGCACTGCTCGTTTACGATGTGACTCGCCACGTGACATTCGAGAACTTGGAGCGATGGCTGAAAGAGCTCCGGGATCACACCGATCAGAACATCGTGATCATGCTCGTGGGAAACAAAGCGGATCTACGCCACCTACGTGCCGTTTCCACAGAGGAAGGAACCGCTTTCGCAGAGAAGGAGAAGGTATACTTCATGGAAACTTCTGCACTCGAGTCGGTGAACGTGGAGAAATCGTTCACAGAAGTACTCACCCAAATCCATCAAGTCGTGAGCCGCAAAGCCCTCGAAATCGGGAACGATCCGTCTGCCTTGCCAAAGGGTCAAACCATCAACGTCGGATCGAAAGATGATGCTTCATCCGTTAGAAAAATCAGCTGTTGCTCTGAATGAAAATCCAGAAACAGGCACGTTTTTTATATAATCTATTCTTCTTTCCGTACTAATTTTATTACTTGGTCTTCATGTGATGAATCTGTCTGTACTCAAGTGTTGTTCTGTATTCCATATATGGATATCTATTTTGTTCCTTGTCTCCATATAGTCCAGGATGATAAATACCACTCAGAAAGAGGAGGCAAAATAGATACAAGTTCATACAGAATGAACAAAAAGGTATAATCTGTACAGTTTGCAGGGGGCAGGAGAATTCTATATATACATACACAGGAGAGACAGACAGGATCACCAAAAAAAGTTGTTTATATGAAAAAGATAGTGGAGGAGAAGAAACAGGCAGGAGCCCAAAACCACTTCTCTGGAAATCAATTCTTGGCTTTGGAAGAAGATCCCAATGCTGGAGATTTGCATATGGGACAGGTATTTTTAATCAGCAGCCACTTCTTCAAGCAATCACTGTGGTATTCATGTCCGCAATCCGCTCTTCCGAGGGCTTCTTTATCCTCGTAATTCGACTGCATCATCGCGTTTAGTATTTCGACATATACTACTAAAGTATTCATTTTCTTTTCAGGTATCACATTCGTTACGAGGAATGTGAAACAAGAAAAAAAAAAAAGCACGATAATGTCGGTCGGTACCTGGCATATGACGCAGAAATCTATTTGCTGATCGGTGCAGACTGGCTTTTCGAGATCGTGGTGAGATGCAGACGAGTCGGCAAAAGTTCTCGTTTTCAGATTATTCCGGATGAAATCTTCGGAAAATCCGGTGCCAACTCTACCGATCTGATCTCCCAATGCAAGAAGCTCCTAAAATCGGATCAAACATCCGAATCAAACGAGTAAAAAGGACCTGCCGGAAGAAGAAAATCACCTCATACGACATGTGATCGATGTCCAAACGCATATCGCTGTGGCGATCGACGGGATCATGGTACACCGGAATCTCCAGCACGGCAATCTCCTGGCAACAGTAAAAAAACGCCCGATAGGTCAGAAAAAAAAAAAAAACGGTATCTCACAAGCAGCAGCGGCAGAATAAAGAAGCAAAATACATCTTCAGGCAGAACTCTGATGTGAGGGGTATTATCCCATAGCTCCGAACTCGACTCCGCCACGGTATTATCCCTTCCCCGAGGCTGCTGATACAACTGAAAACCCGAAGGCGCCATGAACATAGCACCGGAAGGTAGCAACATTCTCGACGGCTGGGAGAGATTACTATTGTAGCCCTGCACATTCAGAGGAGGCGGATTCGGATGAACTATATGCTGAGGCGAATAATGAAAACCCCCGATACTGGCTTGATATCTGTGATGCGCCACGGTTTCGATGGAGCCTGCCATGAGAATTGAGAAGAGTAAGGGGGCAAAAGCGAAGTTTTAGTCGAGGATCGAAAACCGGTTAATCGCCTTTTACCGTGAAAGTAAGGCGAAGGGAGAGGCCTCCAAAGCACGTCGGCATTGCTGCTACGGACGGGCACCTGAACGAGAGGAACGCTGTTGTAATCAGCCGGCATCATCATCAAACGGCCCGTGTTCTGCACCAGAACCGGTTCGCCGCCAACGTATTCGAAAGGAGGAGCCGGAAGAATCGAGAAGTTCGGACCGACGGAAGCGTTATTACTGTACTGGTGCTTTCTCTTGAATGCTGCCCCGAAAGCATCGACGTGAGGCAAATCTCCTCCGGCGGGGGCTAGATACGGAGCATAATAACCCAAAGGCGGCGGCGGCGCATTCAGATCGACGCCGTTCAACTGCTGCTGCGACACTCCGAAGTGGAAACCGCCGGGAACGAGTGCCCGGACGCTAGTGGGGCCCGCCATCATGTTCGGATAAAAGACGCAGGGCGGTTCCGGAGGAGGAGGGGGGTAGCCGTGGTTTTGATGAGCCGCGGCCATTTCGCTCGTACGGCCTATAAAACGTGTCGTATTCTGATGGCCCATGCTGACTGAGAAGACGAAGAAGAAGTAGTAGTAGCCTGCTTGAAAAATGAACATGAAACAGTCATTATAAAACTATGTCAAGACCAGCGATTCACATCATATTTTACTATGTATCTTGCAAATTCTAACATACTTGTTTAAAATGAACGATTTATACCATACTCGTTTGATGTTTTGCAATTCATACCGTAATGATTGTTTTTCGATACGTCACTCAAACCCTAAAAAGAAGTCACTCGAAAGTATATACAATTAAAGACTCGTTTAGTATGATACTTTGCAAATAAAAAAAAAAAACCACACTGTAATTTGGGAAACACAGAAAGCAAAACAGATACAAATTCTATAGGCAAAGAATTTCGATCATAAGCTTGCTATAAGAAAAACCACACTGTAATATTTTCAGTCACTCGTGCAGAACCATTTATGCATAAGACTCATCAAATTTAAGAAAAAAAATGGCAAGGGTTTTCTATGGAGAATACAATCGGCTGGCTTGCTTACCCTTGAAACATGAAAAGTTCCCACTTTTGGCAAGTCCCCCACCGTCTTCGAAAAACGAGCAATGAAATTAAACCCAAATTTCTGCGGAAATCATACAAGAACAATCGATGTCAGTGTACAAACCCTAAAAAAATTGGAAAAATCTGTGAGAGGAATTCCCATCACAAGTCGAATAAATTATTCATCGGAAGGAAGAAACCCCATTACAATTTTGACTTCAAAAAACGAAATCGAAGCCTGCAATCCTTCTGTATGTAAATTGAAGAAAAAGCATCGATTAAGAAGGTGCAGCATTCAAGGAGAAAATCCGATCGCCGAACTTACCCAATAGATTGATGCGTACAGGATTACGATAACTGGATCCGAAAAGGAAACTATGGGAAAGAACAGGGAAGGAATTTTTCCCCGGACTCCGAATCTTCCAAGGAACTTATCAATTTCCCAGAAATAAATAAATAAATAAATTCAATTATCAATTTTCCCCGGACAAATAATGGTAGGGGGCAAAATGGTAATTTATGGAAGAGACAGGGGTGAAATGGTAAAACCTGGATGTTATATAAAATATATTTGTTCTATATATTTATAAAATTAAATAGAAGAAATAACAAGCGGCGCGGCACACATAGGGCAAAATTTGAGTAGTCAGTCTTCCGGTGGAAAAGTTGAGAAGAAGGTATTACGCCGATGGGTCGGCCGCCGAGCAATGGAGGGCCAACATTCCGTTTCAACGCCTCCGAGGTTTCTTATCGAACTCTTTCCTTGTTTCTGTCGGTATACGAACGATCGTGTGTCTTTGCAGTAAGCAAGTTGCTATTTCTCACCAAATAGGAGGTGGAATTTTCACCTGAGCGGATGAGAGTTCCATTTTTTGTCCATATCGCATAATTCGTAGTATCATGTTTGATATGTTTTTTTTTTTTTTTTCATGCTTTATTTGCTGGATCAAGATGAGCTGCGCACAATTATGTTAATTTTCTGCCTCCTCCTTTTGAAACGGCGATACTATCCGTTTTTTCCCTTTAGAATATGATTGCCATTGTAATTTTAGGTGCTTATACCATTGTGTAATGCCATCATGCTAATCTGCTCACGTCTTTAGAGTTGATAATTTTTGGCTTAAAATCTGATTATACTGGCGTTTGAATACCAACACATCACCTAGCATTTTTTGCGTGCTTGTTTAGTGTTTCATTCACTTCTTCCTTGATAAGTGCTAAGGGATATGAATATGATTTTGGTTTGATTTTACTAATTGGCTTATAAATAAAGTTAAAAAAATTATCATATTCTCTATAGGCTATGCCACAAAAAAAAAAAAAAATTCATAGAAATGTGAGCATGTCTCGCTGAAAATCTTCCATTCTTGCATTTATTGTAGCTTTTTGTTTTGAAGGTTGGAGAAATGGAGGCTGTCTTGCAGGGACACCACTATTCTGTCCCCTCCCGCGAAATACTTGATGCTCTTGCTCTGAGATTTAGGTATGGGAATTCATTGAGTTTATGCTACATTGAATTAGTTGAAACTATATTTTGAGTATTCTTCATTCATAGTTCCTCAGCTGAAAGATCTGGAAAGGTGGAAGTTACATGGAAACAAGTAATTCAATTTTCCCTTGTGCATGTTATTTAATCGTCGCGATGGCTGCCACTGAAAAATTTGCTCGATATATGTCATAGATATGGAACTGGTTCCAGAATAGGCGATATGCTCTTAGAGCTAGGGCAGCTAGGCAATCAGCTCCTGTGCAGCCGAATATGCCAGCAATGCCTCAGCACGATCAATCTGTATTAAGAAATGTGGCCCAGGCTCCTCATCCTCAAGCTTTTCACCCTAAGGAGGCTCAGCCTTCCGCCACAAGTATACTTGAATTCTGGGATTTGGATCTACAAAAATTTTTGTAATTCATTGATGTTTTTTTCTGGTCGATGCTTATTTGTTGGGTTTTTTTTTTTGCAGATTCTCTTAGAAGTGTGCCTTCAGCCTCCCTTGCTGCTTCTGTTTCATCTGGTGTGTTTCAATGTTTTTTGATAATTTAATGGGAATATTTTATCCTCTCTTGGTAGGAATCGAAAAATATATGACATCTACGTGGCATAGTTATCGATATACTATTGTGTAGTTGCTTTCATTGCATTTTACTGATGGTCTCACAAATTTTAAATACTGCTGATCCATCTGGTGTTTGTTTTACGGTATTTCTTTTCTGCTTGCATTATCGTTATTGCGGTTATTTTTTCCACGGTTTTATCGTTATGATTTGTTTAATGTCAGCACAAAGTGTGGGGAGTAACGCTCCCAAGAATTCTTTGTTGGAGTTCGAAGCTAAATCCGCAAGAGATGGTGCATGGTTAGTCTTATAAAATGAATGGTATATATACACAACATATTGTTCTCCGGTTATAATTGTATATCTTATGCTCTATAATCGAGTCATAGAAATGCTAAACTCGGTTATTACCGTTTCAGGTATGATGTTGCGTATTTTTTATCGCATAGAGCAATAGAGAGCGGTGATCCAGTAAGTTTATCCCTTCTTGTTTGATCAATGAGCTTCAAAATCACATTTAGTTCCGATTTTTGGTTTCTCGGATTCGTTATTTCGGAATGGCTTGAAATTTTCACTGGACGCCTCTCAGGAAGCGTTGGTTCGTTTTTCTGGTTTTGGACCCGAAGAAGACGAATGGGTTAATATTCGTCGTCATGTAAGGCTGCGGTCTCTTCCGTGTGAATCTTCGGAGTGTGCTGCCGTTCTTCCTACGGACCTAATATTGTGCTTTCAGGTTAGGGTTTATAACGTTTTATGCTCCCTTCGTTTTCAAAATTTACGAAATATCCCTTTTTATAACCACAATTTATAAACTCTCCCTCGAACGTTAAAATGTTGAACAATAAATCACCGTTAACGTTATTGATTAGCGTTTATGAAGTATTTTTTAAAGTCACAACTTATGTCCCTTGTATTTTGCTTTTTGATGGCTAAGTTTTAACGGAGCAGGTAGGAATTGTTCATTTGTCATTATGAAATATATGGAGACATATTTCGTGAAAAAATTGGACATAAAGAGGGTATATAAATTGTCACATCTCCTTTCCGCAATGTATTTATTTTTATTTTTATTTTCTTTCTAGGAAGGTAAAGAGCAGGCCCTATATTTCGACGCTCATGTTCTGGACGCTCAGAGGCGGAGGCACGATAAACGAGGCTGCCGTTGCAGGTTTCTCGTTCGGTATGATCACGATCAATCCGAGGTAAATCCTTCTTCCTGTTGCCGTTGCCGTTGCGAATTCGATTATCTATGAATGTTTTTCTTCGTTTTGTTTCGTGTTCTGTGGAGTATCGACGAAACTGCATTTCGTTTTTACAGGAAATCGTTCCGTTGAGGAAGATCTGTCGTCGCCCCGAAACGGATTACCGGCTTCACCAACTCCATGCCGTGCCTCTGAATTTCGACTCTCAAGTGAGAAACCCCGCCGCGAAAGTCGATGGAACTGCACAAAAGCAGCCGAAGACGGCGGATACAGCTTCGGCCCCTCCTCCAGAAAATGCGACGCTTGATGACGAAACGACTGTACCGGCTCCGGACAATGTCGCCGCTGCTGCCGCCGCATCCGAAGGAACCGCCATGGACAATGTCGCCGCCGCCACGTCCGTTGGAACTTCCGTGGACAATATCGCTGCCGCAGCTGCGACGTCCGATGGAACCGCCGTGGACAATGTCGCTGCCGCCATCACCACGTCCGATGGAGCTGCCGTGGACAATGTTACCGTTTCTGTTCCGGCCCCTCCGGTGGGATCGACTCCTTCCTCCGGCGAAGGTATCCCGTCGTCCTCGCCTCCGGCAGGTGATGCCGGAAAAGGTACGGATGTGGAAGACACGAGTACTTGACAATTTATATATATATATATATATATATGTGTATGTATGTGTTTAGGATGTACCGATGGGTGGTCTTGTTGTTGGATAACCGTTGTTTTTCAGGTGGCGACTTTCAAAATTTTAAATAGCGCTTTTTTTATGTTAATAAAAAGAAACCTACTTTTGGTGAATATTTTTTAAAATAATTAATTCTGAAATGATATATAAAGGGAGTCGTCGCGCGGCTGAAGGGAATACACGTCGAATGGTGAGTAGGACTTGCCGGCGATTTTGGCGAATTCGTCGCTTGTAGTGGAGATTTTGTGTTTAGATTTGCCGGCGATTGGTCTCGGTATCTGAGTTTCTGTATTATCGATCGTCAAGCATGCGGCGGTCGGTGCGCGCGGTGGTGCCGAGAGTTGCCTTGCGGAGGAATATAGTTACGAGCTGCAGAGCGGTGGTTCTGCCGCGGTTTGGCGGACCGGAGGTGCTGCAGTTACGAGACGGTGTGGCTGTTCCTGAACTGAAGCGTAATGAGGTCCTCGTCCGTGCGCGCGCTGTCTCGGTCAATCCGCTTGACTGCAGAGTCAGTATTATTTTCGCTCTCATGTTACTTTGTAGATTAATCTGCTGTTAGCTGTCAAGTATCTTCACGATTCTTATGGAACAGTTGATTGTTTTACGGAATGGTGATAAATTTTGGATTCTGGATACCTAGTGCTGTGATTTTTGTACGACGTTGCTGGTCATTCATTTTGCATGGAAATTGGAAGTCCTTGAATCTGAATTCAGTTCTCCGCGGTTGTTTTTGTGATGAGTTTAAATTCCCCTCACGATTATGACTTTGGTTTTTCCATTTACCTTCCAGATGCGAGGAGGCTATGGCCGTTCATTATTTGAACCGCTTCTTCCAGTAATCCTTGGGCGAGATGTCAGCGGTGAAGTTGCAGCTGCTGGAAGTTCTGTCTCTTCGCTCCATGTTGGCCAGGAAGTATTTGGTGCTCTGCATCCTACTGCTTTGAGGGGTACCTACACAGACCATGTAGTTCTTTCCGAGGACCAGCTCACACTGAAACCTGAATCAATTTCACATGTGGTAGGTTTTTGTGTCATTCGAGTAATCATTTATATTATATACTAATCTCCCAAAAAATGTCATCAGAAATCTATGCTGACAGAGTGAATAAGTGAACATTACGGATTGTCTGTTCCTAGATTTTTACTAGTTATTGGTTTTTCTTCTTATTATTGAAATGGAGTTTCTTCATTTGCTGTTCAGTAGAAACATCTAATTTTAGCTTGACTGGATGCCTTCTTTTCATTAAATAGGAAGCTAGCGCTATCCCTTTTGCTGCTTTGACGGCTTGGCGTGCATTGCGGAGTAGAGCAAGGATTAAACAAGGGTATGCTGCTTAATGCTTATACTACAACATGGGGATGCGTTCCATGATAACTGTGACTTCTTTAAAATATCTTTTTAGCCTTTTCCAAATTTTTCTGTGAAGTGTTTGGCTATCCTAAATTATTTGAGAATGAAGTGATTTTCCTAGCCTGCTAGTTTAATATGTCTATTATAGTATGTTTTATTGAAGGAGTCCGATCGTTGAATAATTGACGCTGAAAATCGTGTGAATGAGAAGTAGGAAAAAAAAAAATTGCTTGACATTGTGTGAAACACAATTTGCTGCTACATGAAATCTGTTTTTTCGAATGTTTCATCTGTTGTTCATTACCCACAGACAGCACATACTGATCATTGGCGGGGGAGGTGCTGTAGGCTTTTCTGCAATCCAGCTTGCGGTTGCTGTCGGATGTCATGTTTCCGCTACATGCAGTGCGGAAAGTATCGACCGCATCTTAAAAGCTGGAGCTGAACAGGCCGTTGATTTTACAGTCGAGGTGGTGATTTCGTTTTTTTCTTCACTTTCGATAAATCCATTTTCCGGATCACAACATACCTTTTTTGTCTCAGGACTATGAATCATCAATAAAGGGGTACTTCGATGCCGTACTGGACACTATTGGTGTGCTCGAGACGGAAAAGATTAGTATAAATCTTTTGAAGAGAGGGGGCTGTTACATGACATTGCAGGTATTATAAGAGAGCAATAAGCTATATCATTGCTGAGAAAGGCATTTTCCTGCTTAATGCTTTAATCCATTCGTTCCTCGTTTTTCTAGGGCGAGGCTGCATCGTTTTCAGATCGGTATGGACTCGCGGCCGGCCTTGCTACGTCAGCAGCTGTTTTGTTAAAGAGGCAAATCCAATATCGTTTATCTCATGGAATAGGTATGCCGAACGTTGATAAACAATTTACCAGCATTTAAAAAAACGTTCGGAAGTCTCACATACGAATCACTTCAAATTGTATTCGAGTATGTGCAGAGTATTTCTGGACTTACATGAGGACAGATTCTGAAGGTTTAGAAGAAATCAGACGTTTATCCGGAGAGGGTAAGCTGAGAATACCAATAGAAAAGACGTTTCCGATCACAAATGTGAGCGAGGCTCACAAAGCCAAAGATAAGAGAACTATTTGTGGTAAAGTTGTTCTGGAGATCGACTAAGCTCCGGTAACAAACACGGCAGTGAGTAAAAAAAAATCTTTCTTTTAGCATGCTTAAATCTTTTATGGCACGCCACACGGAGTCACACACATCATCCGATCATACTGTGTTCACTCTTCTCCCCAGGCTTCAAACTGGTGAATAAAAATCGCTTACCGTTGCATATATGTTTTTTTTCCTTCACTTTTCTTGAGTGCAGTCTTCGTGTAAGTGGGCCGTCCCAAAGGGCTCGATATCAAATGATGTAGAGGATGGTATTGTAAGTATCTCACTTGGGTATGTATGTGAGTCTTGAATTTTGTTTTTGCCATGTGTAAAAGGTAGCGGCCTCACTCATTGTTTTATGTTCAGGGATTGTATCGGCCGCTTACGGAGACAACGCTGCGTAAAATCATATCATACGGTAACCTAACCTTACTAGTTACTGCATTGCATATTTGCATTGTTATGTTATGAGGCTTAGTTTAATTTAAAAGTAGTTACACTGTGGGGGCCCACAACCCCTCTCCCCTGTTGAGTTTTTCCATTTTCTGACCTCTTCTTTCTCACTCCGGGCCTGCTTGTCTTCTGCAGTTGATGATTTGCTGATGAGAGAGTGAGCGGAAGGTTGTCCCTGTGCAGAACCCCTGACCCCACCTCCCCCGGGGGATGGAATTGCCCTTCGTAAAATAATGCCAAAAGGAAAAAACCAAAGGGCCCATTCCCCAATTCCCCATTCCTGGAGTGCAGTGCGCCAGTGACAGACAGCACGCACTTTCCACCCCTCCTTTTTTTTTCCCCCCCCCTTCTCCAAAAGCCACCATCTTCGGTAAATGATCCCACATGCCCGCCTCAGTTTCTGGGTACATAGTTGTTTTTATACCGCCCGGATTGAAACAGGGGGACCTCTTCCTCGACCACCCATCTACCTGCTGAGCTCTGTTTCTGGTTGGTCGGTTTTTGTTGACATTTCAGAGTGAAGGTTTTGCTGTAAATAAGAGAGGGGGACGCCATTTTTATCGGAGTAAAATTGGAAAAGCAGGAGAGAGAGAGAGAGAAGAGAGAAAGGGAAGGGGGGAAAAAAAATGGTGGGCTCAGGAGCAGGAGGAGACAGGAGCAAAGAAGCGGTTGGGATGATGGCCCTTCATGAGTCCCTTAGAACCATCTGTTTCAACTCAGACTGGAATTACTCTGTTTTCTGGACCATTCGTCCTCGACCGTGCGTTTCTCTTTGTCCCATTCTTTTGTTCTTCCAACTGGGATTCTTGTTTTCGCATCTCCCCCTTTATGCTCATCACTTTAAATCCCAAATGGCTCTTCCAAGATTCTTGTTTTTTTAATTTCTGTTTCTCGTGCTAAATTCCAGAGGAGTCTGTTTTTTTGTTTTTTTTGTTTTTTTGTTTTTGTTTTTGGCAGGAGGGTTAGAGCTGGGAATTGCAACAAAGTGGGAGATGAGAACGGCAGCTTGTAAGTTTTGCAAGTTTTTTGACTCCACAGTTGAGTCCACAAACTAACTACACTGTGTGCCCGCCTAATTTTTTGCTGCTTCTTTTTGCTCTAATATAGAATGTTGATGTGGGAAGATGGATTCTGCAGAAGCAGAGAAGCAGCCGACTGTTTAGACGAGATGAACGGCGAGGATCCAATCCGAAAAGCCTTCAGCAAAATGTCAATCCAGCTCTACAATTATGGAGAAGGGTGGGTACTGGGTAAGGTGGTTGTGTGAAAATGGGAGTTTCATTTCTCGTTTACGTTTCTCATTTCTTCACTTACGCACACTCACACAACGTTTTTCCATGCTCGATTTATAAAACAAGGTGTGTGTTTGTTTCGTAATGAGGCTAAAAAGTTGTTTCCTCTCTGTGATTTTTCTAACGTGTTTGTGGGAATAAAAAAAAATGGTTGCAGGTTGATGGGGAAAGTGGCTTCTGATAAATGCCATAAATGGGTGTTCAAAGGGCCTACTGAATGTGAACCAAACATTTCCAACTACTGGCAGAGCTCATTTGATGCTGTACGTTGTTTTTTTATTTCATTCAACTCTTGTTATAATGCCCTATCAAAAAAAAAAAAAAAAAAA
>KE531167.1:0-34278 GCA_000441915.1 Genlisea aurea | reverse complement strand
AATTTTTTTTTTAAAAAAAATCGATATTACTGATTTTTGCGAATCGTTAAAGAAAAAAAAAAAAAAAAGGTATAAAAGAGAATAGGCAGAACTTTATTTCCAGCAGGAGTTGAGAGGAGTAGGGTGAAGAAAGAGATGACGGGAGTGACGATAACGGGACGATACACAGTCCGGCCGGCGGAGCCGACGCCGAGCGGTGTGATGTACCTGAACGCCAGCGATCAGATCAAAGACATCTCCCACACGCCCACCATTTACTTCTACCGGAAAGGTGACGGCGACGCCATCTCCAGGCTGAGGGAATCCCTGGCGAAGGCCCTCGTCCTCTTCTACCCTTTGGCCGGCCGCCTCGCCTGGGCCCCACAAGGCGGAAGCAGAGTTGAACTCCTCTGCAACGCCGAGGGCGTCGCGGTTCTCGAGGCCGAAACAGAGGACACCATCGACGGTATGGAGGACTTCACTCCGACGACGGCCATCGAGGCCTTCATCCCCGCCATGGATTACACCGCTCCCATCGAGACTATCCCCCTGGTCGCCGCGCAGTTGACAAGATTCGGCTGCGGCGGAGTCAGCCTCGGACTCGGGATCTGCCACGTCATGGCCGACGGCCCCAGCGCCCTCCATTTCGTCGACGTATGGGCTAAAGTAGCGCGAGGTGACGGAACCATCGAGCCGCCGTTTCTCGATCGGAAAGTACTGGATTTGCCGGCGACGACGAAGTTCGATCCATCGGTGCTCCGTCCGCCGCCGACTCTGATTGGGCTGGAGGACAACCAGGAACAGAAGAAGAAGCCCATCACGGTCGCCCTTCTCAATCTCACCAAGCTCCAGATCCAGAAGCTTCGTGAGAAAGCCAACTTAGATCTCCCCCTCCCAAGAGACAGCGGCGGCCGCGGCTACACGAGATTCGAGGCGGTGGCCGCACACATATGGCGGTGCACCAGCAAGGCCCGGGCCCACGTCGAGGAGCAGCTCACTTGCCTCCACTTCGTCGCCGATTTCCGCAACAAGCTTCAGCCGCCGCTGCCTCACAACTACTTCGGTATTTAGTTGTCAACGCGTTGATTCATTCATTCATTCCTGAGTGCAGAAAAATGGACATGTGGTGTGTAACAAACAGGTAACGCGTTGATTCGCGTGGAGTCCCAGGACAAGTCCGGGCAGCTGCTGTCGTCGTCGGTTGGCACGGCGGCGAAGAAGATCAGAGAGAGCGTGGAGAAGGTGAGGGACGAGACGGTGAGGGCATATCTGGAGTTCCTGAAGGGGTTGCCGGACGTTGGGAGATTCCGATCGCTGGACACTCGGGGAATCCCCAAGGGCGATTTCTACGGGAACCCAAATCTGGTGATCATCAGCTGGACGGCGCTGGCCCTTTACGGCGCAGATTTCGGGTGGGGAAAGGAGATCCATATGGGGCCCGGGTCGATGGGATTCGATGGGAAAACGTTTCTCATTCCGAGTCAATCTGGAGACGGATCCCTCAACGTCGTCATTTGGCTACAGGAGGAACACATGCCGGCGTTCAAGAAGCTGCTGTACGATGAGATATGAAACAGGAGCGATCGATGCCTTCTTAGTTCCGTCATGAATCACCGTTTTGCAAGGCTCTGTTTTCATGTCGTAGTAGTCTCTAGAATTTGCCTTTGCTCTCCTACTGTAGTAGTCTGTAGATTGATATGTCTGAAAGATTGATATTCGTAATAAATTGTTTGAAAATATTGATGATATGTCTGAAAATTATTTAAAATAAATGATATTCGTAATAAATTGTATTATTATTTGTAAGTGTGAAACAAATGAGGGAGGGTAAATACTAAATAGTCATGTCGTGAGTCCTAACTAAGTTTGTTGCGTGCACGACTTGTAAGTTGTACCTACAGGATTGGTAACGAATTTTAGATTTTAGAAAATATATATATTTTTTTTTAAATAAAAAATTAAAATAAAAAACCGAAAAACCAACAAAGGAATATTTGGGCCTATTTAAAACATCTATGATGGGCTAATGGCCCAATATCATAGGATTTATTTATTATTTTTTTTTTTAAAGGATATTTCGGCAAGTTTCAGAATAACCAACAAAGGAAGTGGTGAAGGTTTAACGGACAGAGGGGGTTTAGGAATCCCTTGTCCTCCTCTTCACTTATCCGCTGGAGGAGGCTACGCTTCTCGGAAGAGAACTCATGAGTTATGGCTTCCACTGCTCCCTTTTCCCCTAGTCCCAGTGCTTACTTTTACCATTATCCGAATTGGTGCTCTTCCAGGACCGGAAAGAACCCTGCTTTCATGCCCATGGGGAACTCAGAAACTTCAGGTCTTTCGCAAACCCATCAGATTTCTTCTTCTTTCCCTCGGAATGTTAAGCTCCCTTCTCTACATACTCCTGCACCTTTTCTCTCGCATCCTGTATCGGACTCCAGCGATGATAATTTTACCGAGAATCCTGGAAATTTGGCGACTATGCTTGTAACTCCGAACGGTGGTATTTCATCGGAATTCTCGAAAGAATTGAGGGATAGAGTAGTCATCATTCAAGACCCACCTTGGATTTCGTCCCTTTACATCAAAAGCTTACTTTTCAGAAACAGGAATCGATGTGACGTTAAAATAGAGTTCAAAGAAATGGAGAGGCATAAGTATTATGAATTGAGAAGGAGACAGATAAAGGCCGAAACTGAGGCGTGGGAGAATATGGTGAAGGAATATAAAGAATTGGAGAAAGAAATGTGCGAGAAAAAGATGGCTCCAAATTTGCCTTACTTTAAGAAATTAATGCTGGGATGGTTTGAGCCTTTGACTGAAGCAATCCGAACAGAGCAGAGTTTGCAGAAGCCTAAAAAGAATAGGATAGCTTTTGCACCATATATTGACTCTCTGCCGCCTGAAAGTATGGCTGTTATAGTGATGCATAAAATAATGGGGCTGTTGATGATGGGTGGAAAGCAGGATAGGTGTATCCGCGTAGTGGAAGCAGCCCTTCAAATAGGAAAAGCAATTGAACAGGAAGTGAGTATTCACTCATTTACACAGTACTTACTTTGATACCACTACAGTACATACACGTATATTTGGTATTTTAGATGTATAGAGTCTCTGATTGTTGAGATGCACCAGATGACTGATTCAAAATTTTTACATTTACAGGTCAGAATTCACGCTTTCTTGGAGAAAACTAAACACCAGAAGGAAGCAGTTGCTTCTGAAAGTCAAGAAAATTCATGTGAGAAAGCTGCAAATTTGAGGAAAAGAGTTAAAAATCTCGTTAGAAGAGGCAGGGGTGTTGAAGTACAAAAGCTGGTAAAAAGTGAGAACCATGAGCCCTGGACTCGTGAAATCCAAGCTAAGGTCCGCTAACGAACTCTGTATCTTCGATCACCACGAAATCATTTACTTTGTTCAAATTGATTTACTTTAATGTATTGTACAGTTGGGGTGTTGTCTGATAAACTTGTTAACTCAAAGTGCTTATGTGCAACCTCCAGTCTCTCAGTCAGCTGATAGTCCACCTGATGTTCGTCCTGCATTTAGGCACTTCTTCAAGATTGCAACAAGAGAACCCAGGTTGACTTAAATTGCTAGACATTATTTGGCCTATGGATACCTGCTGGTGATTTATGAATATTCAATCGTATTTGTAATTGTAACTCATGATCCTTTGCTGTAAAGCTATTCTTATAAAATGGTAGCTGCATTGGCCAAGCTTCAAGCATTGTGATAATGTTGTTGAACTTGAAGCTCTGTGTGGTCAATGGTTTGATTGGTTATTCTTTTCCATTCAGGCAAACTGTTGTGAGGCGATACGGAGTAATTGAATGTGATCCACTAATCCTTGATGGCTTCGAATCAAATGTGAGGGCTTTCTACTGTTTTTTTATTTTTTATTTGTTCTTAAAGATGAATGTTCTGTTTTTTAGGATGAAACTTTCGGTTCTCTAGTTCTTGTCCTTACTCTTCTTAAATAGATTGAATTTGAATCTATCAAATTTCAGCTATCAAGGAAAAGACCACTGCAATTAATGTCTGTGTTTTATGAAGAAAATTCTTGTGTCGTGTATGTTACTATGTTCTAACTTTTTTATATTACTGCATCTTCTCTATGAACAATCAATGTTCATAATGTATGTTTCAAATGCCTCTTCTCTGTGAATGACTGATGATTTGGCTATAGGAATCTATTTCCTTTATTATTTTGTGTAAGTGTCTAATCTCTTGCTTTATTCAGGTTAAGCACATGATGGTCCCACATATTCCTATGCTGATACCACCGAAAAAATGGAAAGGGTAGAACATTCTATGCTGTCCATATATTCTTTTATTCAGTATCTTATTTGTGGATCTAGAAGATAAACACCCTGAAATTGCACGTTGCTGACTTTTAGGCTTTTCCACTGTTTTTAAATTTTTTAATTCTCTCAGGTATGATAAAGGTGGCTACCTATTTTTGCCTTCATATGTGATGCGTACCCATGGATCACGAAGGCAACAAGATGCTGTTAAAACTGTTTCTCCTAGAAAAATGCAGAAAGTGTTCGAGGTGGAGTGAATTTTGTTTCATCATATGCCTTATATTTTTCAATGCATGAATTTCTGACTGTGGAGTGATGATTGTGAAAATGAATTTTCTGCCTAATTTGCATGTTTTTACTTGTGGTTTGCTTCAAAGTACTCTCTGATACCTTTGTCGCATGGTGAGATGCCTTGGAGATATCTGTAATATATTGCTGGATTTCTGCTTCTATGAGCCATAATAACTTCCTGTCATTAATATTGAACATATTGGAATGCGTCTTCCTTCATTAATTGATTTGCATATTTTCTGGCTTTGTTCTCTTGATCGGTTGTTGGACCAAAAGTTTATTTTGTCCGTGATTTTATGAATTTTTTGGAAGTGCTTGCCTCCGTTTGATGTGTTTGCATGAAAAGCAGGCCCTTGATACTTTAGGAAACACTAAGTGGAGAGTTAATAAATCAATATTAAGTGTAGTGGAGGATATTTGGGCAGCTGGCGGAAATATTGCTGGTTTGGTGAACCGTGAAGATGTAAGTACACCTTTTCACCATATATTCATTTGCAGCATATAAGATGGTTTCTTTATCTTCAATCTATTTATTTTTGGTTCTTATGCCCTAGGTTCCCTTACCTGAGTTGCACTCTGATGATCCAATTGAAATAAAGAAGTGGAAGTTCAGCATCAGGAAGGCAAAGAAAAACAATATGGAGATGCATTCTCTAAGATGTGACACTGAATTAAAGCTCTCTGTAAGTTTTCTTGACTGTGCATGCTTTTTCTTCTTAAACCTAGATTGCTAAATGTGATGGATCTTGGCTTCTGATGGCTAGTATGGATTTTGTGTTTACTGAACTGTTGAAAATAATAGTGTTTGTTCATGCTAAACCAGCTTCATTGTTTTGTCACCTATATTGAAGTTGAAATCTGAGCAATAACTTTTTATTTAGGTTGCTCGTGCAATGAAAGATGAAGAGGGTTTTTATTATCCTCATAATGTTGACTTTCGAGGACGTGCATATCCAATGCATCCGCACTTGAATCACCTAAGTTCCGATCTCTGTAGAGGAATTCTGGAATTTTCTGAGGGAAGGCCACTGGGAAAGTCTGGGTTATATTGGTTAAAATTACATTTAGCTAATCTTTTTGGAGGGGGTGTTCAGAAACTTCCTTATGATGAACGACTTTCCTTTGTTGAGAATAATATCACAGAAGTATTTGATTCTGCCGATAATCCTCTCTCTGGTAATCGGTGGTGGTTGAAAGCTGAGGATCCTTTTCAATTTTTAGCTGCCTGTATTAACATCTCTGAGGCTTTGAGAAGCTCATCCCCACACACTGTAATTTCCCACCTGCCCATTCATCAGGTATTTAGGCACATTCTCTTTCTCCATCTCATATGACTATTTAGAAAAATTTTAGATTTAATTTTTGTGCTATTATCCCCACCAGCATATATTCTAATTGTTACGATATTGCTTTACATTTCGCTTGGAATTTTCTTTTTAAGCGGAATCTTGTTTTGTGATTCTCATTTGTATTTTGTATTGAAGGATGGTTCATGCAATGGATTACAACATTATGCTGCTCTTGGAAGAGACTCTGTATGTGCTGCTGCTGTTCATAAGAATTAATGCAGTTTACTTTTTTTCCAGCATTATTTTCTCATGTGCTTTTGTAGATTATATAAGCAGAAATTTGTAATATCCTTTAATATCTTCACCTAAAACTTTCCTGATGTTCCTAAGCTTTGGCACTGAAATATTATTAATTTTTCTATTATTATTATTATTATTTTTATTTTTATTTTGTATTTTCAGTTTGAAGCTGCTGCTGTAAACTTAGTTGCTGGACATAAACCGACAGATGTTTACTCTGAAATTGCTGAGAGGTATTTCATCTGATTTTTATGTGTAAACTGTGGCCACTTTTAGATTTTTCCTTCTTTATTTTTCTTTCCAAGATGTAGAGTTCCCAATAGTGTAGCAGATTTTTTTTTTTTTTTTCTGGATTCTAAGTCTGTCTGTCAAGCACAGTATTGCTGATAGTAGTTTCTTCTGCTTATTTGTAGAGCGTAGCCAATAGTAAGTTCTTCTGCTCATTTGTAGAAAATCTAAACCATTAGCTACAGCAACTGTATTTGCAGATTAACTGATCGGTTTTAAGTACCATATACTTTTTGGTAATCAGGGTTCTTGATATTATGAAAAGTGATAGTGAGAAGGATCCTGCTGATGATCCCAATGCCGTGCTTGCCAAGCTCTTAATTGGTCAGGTCAATTTTTACCTCCTTTTGGTTTCAGAATGCTTTCTGATGGCAGGTCTAATATTGCTTCTTATTGTAAGCCTTTTTGTTCTATTAAAATATCTATTTTTTTTTTTCATCAGGTGGACAGAAAACTTGTGAAACAAACAGTCATGACTTCAGTATATGGTGTCACCTATGTTGGCGCGCGTGAGCAGATCAGAAAAAGACTGGCGGAGAAAGGCTTCATCAATGATGACAAGGTTCTCTTCATGGCCGCATGTTATGCTGCTAAAGTGAGTTGCATCGCCGTTCCAAGTTTATTGTTTCTTACACTAGTTCTTTTAGATTCTCTTTGTGTTTTATATCAACTGATCGTTCTAACGCATATTTGCTATGCGTCTGAAATGGACATTGACCGAGCCTTGTTTAATGTTGGCTAACAACAATTTCCATTTTTGTTGCTTTTTTATTTTCCCATAGGTGACAATGGCTGCTCTCGGTCAGCTATTTCAAGCTGCTCGGGCAATAATGTCTTGGCTTGGAGACTGTGCCAAGGTTTTCTCTTTGGCAAATTTTGTAATGCATTCCATGATTTATATGATATATTGTAGAAAATGACTCTCATAGTCTCTGTATGTCTCGATTATGAGATTCTGCAGATTATCGCTTCAGAAAATCAACCTGTGCGATGGACCACTCCACTCGGTCTTCCTGTTGTACAACCATATTTTAAAACTAAGCGTCATGTTGTAAGTGTTCATGATCTTATAGACACCACAACACTCAGTTGATCTGCATGCTTTTATATTTTGTAAACCAAGTGATTGTTAATATTTCTTATGATCCGATATATATAGTTAGTATCATTTGTCCCCCTCTTGGCTTACAGTTCATTAACTTTTTTTGTTCTTGCATTTCTCTTTGTAGATAAGAACATCACTTCAGGTTTTGGCTTTGCAGCGTGAGGGCGATTCTGTGAGTTGGGGAATAAGCATCTTTTTTTATATATATATATATATAATCAGTCAATATCGATGGGAGTAACTTTCTCCTTGATTCTGTCAGTTGGAAAAATACTCACATGTGAAATTCTGGGCGTAGGTTGAGGTCCGAAAGCAGAAGACTGCTTTTCCTCCAAACTTTGTACACTCTCTTGATGGCTCACACATGATGATGACTGCTGTTGCTTGCCGAGATGCTGGTTTGCGCTTTGCAGGTTCACAGTCCCTGGACTAAATATTTTTTGTTGGAAGCATTTTTGTTAGTTATATTCCACTTTATCGACCTCTCGAGTCATTGTCCATTACTTTTTTTGCGTTCATTTCCCTTCTGATATTTTCTGCTATTCCAAGATTGCTGTATATGGTGATAACTGGTGGTTTGCTTTATTGAAAACGACGTGCCATGAGATTACTGATGTGGTTACAGGTGTTCATGACTCATTCTGGACGCATGCTTGTGATGTTGATAAGATGAATCAAATATTGCGGGAGAAGTTTGTGGATCTGTACAGTATGCCAATACTCGAAGATGTAAGCAGTTTATGATTCTTATAATCCCTTGAGTTTTGTCGAGAATCTGGCTAAATGCCGAACATCCCTTAATGGCAACTGTCTAAACTACTGATATTTAAGTAATGCATGACTGTGTTATTAACATCTTTCCTTTCCCCTTGAATTCTCTGTGACAGCTGCTTGAAAGCTTTCAGAGCTCATATCCGACACTGAGGTTTCCTCCCCTGCCCAAAAGAGGAGACTTTGATCTCAGAAATGTCCTGGATTCTCCATATTTCTTCAATTGATTCTATCAGGTGGCTTTGGCTCTCTTCAATACATGCCACATTCATATGGTCAGTCCAGAGGCTTAGTAAAGTTTTCGAGCCTTTCATTTCACAAAGGACGCTTGCCTGCTTCACCCATACCTGGCTGAACCTGAGTATCAAGTAAGCCTTTGCTGTGTTGTGCTCCTCGTGACGTATGGCATCTCAACATACTAAAGGAAATAGGAATCCCATTTTTGCTCTGCTTGAACATGTGAATTTATTTTCTAGTTGTATATATATATTTATATAAGTTAACAAGGCTACACTGAGATGAAATTGTCCTAGTAGTTAGTAGTGGATGCTAGCAAGTACCAAGGGAAATATGTACAGTTCATGTCTCAACGTTCGAGTATTAAGTGCACCAATTTTGTTCATTTTTGCATCGTTTGAAGCTTCATGAAATCATCAGAATTCAAAATCTGCAAAAGGGAATCTAAATTACCTAAGAAACAACTCACTAATAAAATGCTGTTTCTTGAAATCATCAGTGTACGGTCATCATCAATATTCCCTCTTGGTGTTACGTTATTGTTCTTGATTACAAAAACTGTTGACGGTGAACTCATTTATTCCTGCACTGGGGAAGCTCGTGACTGTGTATCTATCTATATTTGCTTTGCTTTCACATCAATGAATACAGGTTTTGCTGCCTGCTGCCCAGTGACCCTCCCCATTGGGCAACCGCCATGGATTCCTGTGATCAAAGTTAATGACCTCTCTCTCTGGTGGGTAGGCTTACAAGAACCAATAGATTTACTTGTTTTTTTTTTTCAGGTTCATGCATGGGAACTTGTGGTCAAGAACCCATAATTCTGTTGGACAAAAGACTATAAAAAGGCACCGAATGCCCAATTCTCTTTGCTCATTCAAAAACAATGACGGGAAAGGGACAACTGCTGATGCTGTTAATGCTGACTGTATTTCTTCTGTTTGTAGGATGCGCCAAGAGCAGGAAGATGGGGATGAATGAAGTTGACGAACCACGGAGGTTTGAACAAAACGATTCTGCCGTGAACGTGTCTCAATCTGATTGCTCTGGAAAGGGCCACAAACCCGTCATCAACAAACATCGTAAGAAAGGGTTTCATCACGGCGGAGGCATCGGTAAAGTCCCAGATATTGGGAAGGGAAAAGGCATTGGAGTCGGCGATGGTGGAGGGATCGACAAAGGCATTGGACCTGGAGATGGTGGGGTTGGCTTACAACCCGGAGATGGTGGGGTTGGCTTACAACCCGGAGATGGTGGGGTTGGTTTAGGACCTGGAGCAGGAGCCATTGGTGGTGGTTTCGGGCCCGGAATAGGTGGCGGCGGTGGAGCCGGTGGAGGGATTGGAGGCGGTTTAGGCGCCGGAGTAGGAGGAGGGACTGGAGTGGGAATTGGTGCCGGATTTGGCGGTGGTTTTGGAGGTGGCGGCGGCGGCTCAGGGATTGGATTTGGCGGCTGAATGTAGTTGGTTTTATTTCTTCAAACTTTGATCATCTGTAATAACCTAACCGGGGAATGAATGATTGGATAGGATCATGTGTCCTTATTTGGTGACAATCCTTGCTGCTTCATCCACAAGGACCATTTGACAGCCTCCAGAAACAAATCGTTCCTTCTCAAGGCAGCTATCAGATTAATGTACGTTACTCTATCAGGCTCCACTCCCTTATCCCTCATCTCTTTCACCAATCCAACTGCATCTTCAACCATACCAGCGATGCCGTAAGCTTTTATCAGCGTATTGTAACTGCACAAATCCGGCCGAATTCCCGATTCCTTCAACTCCATCAGCACCTCACTAACTTCTTCGATCCATCCCTTCATTCCGTAGATGTTGATCAGTATGTTCCCCGTGTAATGATCAGATTTACAGTTAGAGGCCTTCATCAGCTGCAAAATGCTCCTCAGCTTCTCCATCTCGCCTTCTTTCCCGTAGGCATCCAACATGCAGTTGTAAGCTTCCAGAGAGACGGAAAAGCCGTCGAACTGCATCTGCTTCACGGTGGCCGTCATTCTGTCGAAGCATTTGTTCTTACCGTACGCGGATATCAGAATGTTGTAGGATATGACGTCGATCAAGCCCTGTTTCTTACCCATCCAGAATACCTTTCTGGCTTTTTCGAATAATCGCGACTTCCCGTAAGCATCGAGCATCACGTTTAAGGTGATCGTATTTGGTATGAAGCCTCGGTGCAGCATTTCTTCCAACAGCCTCGAAAGTTCATCAACCGGCAGCGCATTGGAGCAGCAGTTTATGATACAGTTATACATCTCCTGATCCCAGATCTCACCCCTTTTCAGCAATTGTCCGTAAAGATCGGACAACCTCTCGTTCATCCCGCACTGCTGATAGATTCGGAGCATGTCTCGAAGAAGATAAACGTCGGGAACAATGTCGCTGCTGTATCGAGTCATCGAGTCGATCACATTGCAGGCCTTATTCAAAGACCCTGATTTCGAATACATCCTTATTACAATGCTGAAGGCTATCATGTCCAGCTTGGTACCTGAAGCGATCAGCTCTGAATAAAGCGTATCAGCTTCGGAAAACATGCTCGTTTTGCTGAAAACGTCGATCATCGTGCAGTATATATTCAAGTTGGGTTTATCGGATTTTGGCATGTGAGTAAACACTCTGACGGCGTTCTCAAGATGGCCAGCATCCTTGCAAGAGCAGATCAAGAGGTGGTACAGGTTATCTTCAAAGACAGGATCATCCCATAATTTGTCCTTGAGAACTTTCAGAGCTTCATCGATGAAGCCACGCTTCACATAAGCGGAAACAAGAGCTGTGCCCGAAGTTTGACATCTGCAAACATAATTATAGACAGTCGTTTCGAGGATAAAAGGTAACCGATCCAGTCTATTGGCCTCGCCATATGCCCGTAAAAGAATCCCGATAATGGAGGATTCGGAAACTCCACCACTCATCATATCGTCGACGTATTTAACAGAACCTTCTGAGTCCTCATTCAAGGCCTGCAATTTTATCAATGTGAACAGGTTTGATGAACTGGGATTAAATCCAATCCTCCGAAGTTCTTTATAGTAAGAGTCCGCCTGGATATAATTGCCAGCTCGACCCCAACCTTCGATTAATGACCTATATGTCGTTTCATCAGGTTCCAGGCCTTCTTCTCTAAGATTGAAGTAGAACTTTTCTGCATGATCCATTCTTGAAGCTCTCCCACATCCAGTGATCATGGTGTTATACGCAACAAGACTGGGACGAAATCCAGCTTCCATCATCGAAAGCCAAGTCTGCTCCGCTTCAGGCAATTTTCCCTGTTGGCAATAAGCATTCAATAGAGCCAACCAGTTCTGCTGATCTAAAACCACTTGATCATCTCTCAGAAACCCAACAACATCCTCTGCTTTCTTATATAAGCCCAAGCGTATATAAATGGTGATCATCGAGGAGTAAGCAGAATTGCATGTTATCTTCAGTTTCCTCATATGAGTAAGTGTGCTTTCTGCTTCTTCAACAGCCCAATTCTTCTGATAAAGAGACATGAGCATTCCGTAAGTAGCAACATTCGGATCAACCTGATAATTCAACATCATCTTAAACCACCGGGTCGCAACATCACTCAGCCCCTTCTTGTAACAAGCGTATATGACCGTGTTGAATATCTGATAATTAAGCAGGCAACCGGAATCACTCACCATCTCCTTAACCAAGCCTTCAGCTCCATCCCAATCATCTTTTCTAGTCAACACCCTCAGGATAACATTGTGGGCAATGACGTTCTTCTTCAACTTCTGATTTAATCGCATCCACTTGAAAAAACTTATAGCTTTGGAATCATCACTTTTCTCCAGGCGTTCTAGAATCATATTGCAACGCTCAATGGTCTCCTCAGGCCGAACATCCCAAGAATCTAAACACAAGTCGGTTTCACTGCCCAAAGCACTGCCGGATGATGCCCTTTGTTGCAAACTTGTTGGTCTAACTTTGCGAGATTTTTTACTTTGCAAATGGGGATCCAAGCTCTGCTTCTTGTGCTCCCTCCACATCTTTGCAATCCTGCACTGTTTTGAGACATCTTTGCCTTGTGCAGTAAAGTCACGATTTTTTTTCCTGCTATCCAGATTAGATTTGGATTCAGAAGAATCCGGAACATCATTCTCCAAATTAGATACGGTTATGTGCTGAGAATGGTTCAAAACAAGAGACCCATTCGTACTCACATAACCCCAAAACAAAGAAGCGGAGGATAATTCCCATGAACTATAAGCCAACCTCTTCTGGTTCCTGAACTTACATGAGCCGTTTTCAGAGCCAAGCCGGAGCTTCAAAGAGGCCATCAAAACAGCAGCCTCTGCTCCAATTGACGTTTAATATTCCACTCCATCAGCTTCAGCCAGAAATCGAGATGTTTGTTTATCACTGAAGAGGTGGACGCCAATGGAGCGAAACAGAGCTGGCCATATCTTTATACGTTTTCTGAGAGGAAGACACGTGTTCTATCAAAAAAGTTGCGATATTTATGTTTTTGTGAAGGGAAAGGATTCCCGGAATGTATGGATACGCCTTGTAGACGTGTATCAGACTAGATACATGCATATATACGAAGGTACATACAGTGGCTTCTTCAATTATTAATTGACAACTACCATGGAGATCGAAGGACATACATGTCTTCATGTTCTATCTAGCCGGTGAATGAATAAAATATTAGGGGGAAAAACCGATGATGATGATGAGGACATCAAATAAATACCTCGTCAATGCGGCTTAGATTTTCTTCCTTCGTACCCAGTTTCAGCGAATTAGGACTCCTTTTTTGCTGCTTGCTTCCGCCGGATGGTTTTCTTCCGCACCACGCAATTGCCCCTTCGATGGGGTTGCTAATGGAATCAAACAAACATTTTTCACTTTCTTAGAAGGTATTCGCATATTGTGTAACGCGAAAAGAATTTGCTTTCTTTCTGGGTTAGGTTTGTTTAAATAAATATCTACTCTTGCCAAACTATTTTCCCTGTTCTTTTTTCAGGCACAGAATTTTAAGAGGCGTTCTGGGCGTCCATCTAATTTACGGGGTTTTACACTCCATTACTTCCGGACGGGATTTAAGGTACTGGGTATCTATCATCTAGCCTTTTTTTTTGGTTCCGCTGCTGCTGATTGCTTTGATTTTTCAGTGGACAGACTGGTGAATTCTTTTGGTGTTTTATACCCTGAACGTGCCTGAGATCTGTTTAAGAGAGTTGAGTTGTTCTTCATTGTTGTGGTTCACAAAAAAAGATGTCTTCCATCACATCTGAAGAAATGGGAAAGCTCGTGGTTTATATTGCCGAGAATGGCCACTCATACGAGTTAAACTGTCACGAGTCCACGCTTGTTGAGGCCGTGCAGAAGTATCTAGAGTCTGTTTGTGGCACACCCATACATGATCAGCTTCTTTTGTGCCTGAACATGAAATTGGATTCTCGGCGTTCTCTTTCGAGTTACGAACTCCCATCTGAAGACCGTGAAGTGTTCTTGTTTAATAAAGCAAGAATGCGGAGTAATTCAGCTCCTCCTTCCCCAGAGCATATTCAGATTGTTGATGTCCCTGATCCTGTTTTGCCCTCCCCTTCCCTCGATCCTCATCCTCTAGATGATGCCCCTGATCCTGCCTTAAAGGCCTTGCCTTCATATGAAAGACAGTTTAGACACCACTTTAACTGTGGCCGTGCTATTTACAGCCGTACAATAGCAAAATTTGATATATGTGAAAGGCTGGTGCAAGAGCAAAAGGTTCAAGAAAGGGCCTTGGAAATTGCAAGGGGTAATTTGGATCACTTCTATATAATTGTGGTTCAAAATTATACAGATTTTCTGACTTGTTATTCGCAGCAGCAGCGTAGCCATGCCCATCTGTTATCTAACTTTGCCAGAGATTTGAAGAAACTGAGATCCATTAAACTCATCCCACTCTTACAAACCACTAATCGGAGTTGCTTGCTGGATTTTGTGAAAGAAGAGAACTTGCACAAGACGGTGGATGACTGCAGCAGTTCCCAAAGGCAGTTCGATAACAAAGTTTCCGAATTTAAACTAGAGTTTGCAGATTTAAAGCGTAATGTGGAAAATTTGTTTTCCGGCAGAGCATCTTTTTTAGTAAAAGACTTGGATTTAGCACTCAAAGATCACCAGCGTTTCATCAATGAACAGAAGAGCATTATGCAGGCTTTAAGGTTCCTTTCTTTTCCTCCCTTTTATAAGATTATCATATGTAGCATCCCATGTAAACTGCTGTTGCAGACCATTTTTAAACCACCAGTCTTATGTTGCTGCAGCTATATTACAAAATTCTATATAATGGCAGTTTCTAATATGAATCATGCTAATAATTTTGAACTTGTATTTAAGTGATTTTGTGTTAATTTTAAATATCATGTTGATGCTATGTGTTCAGGATACTGTTAAATATCGAAGGCCTTGCGCATTGCGATGATAGAAAATCTGAATGTGGTAGATTTGAATTATTTTGGAAAGATTGGAAAGAGATAGATTGAGGCATTCCTTTGTTGAATAGGATTAAAGTTGCATTGTTTACTACTTGCCTTTTTAGTCTGTCTTACTTTTGTAGTGTTTGGTGGCTTCAGAGGGATAACTATCTCATTGTCTCACGGTTTTAATAGATCATTAGGCAATTATAGCTGCATGACTTTGTGTTGGGAGATACTTGTTATTTAGATTGCTGAATTTTGGGTCTCACAGTTTTTCATTTCTCAAGTAACCACTGTTAGACTTGATATTGTTCCTTTTGTGCAGCAAAGATGTAACAACTGTGAAGAAACTTGTCGATGACAGTATTTCGAGTGAGTTGTCATCTTCACTGCATCCTCATGATGCTGTATCAGCATTGGGCCCTATGTATGACATCCATGTAAAGAGCTACCTTCCAAAAGCACAGGCTTGTGATGAAGCGATCTCTAAGTTGGTTGATTTTTGCCGAGAGAGAAAGAATGAGATGAACCTCTTCGTTCACAATTATATGCAGAAGATTGCTTTTATTCAGTACACGATAAAAGATGTGCGCTACAAGTTCTCTGTCTTCCAGGAGGCTTTGAAGCGTCAGAATGATCAATTCGAGCACTTAAGAGTTGTGCGAGGCATTGGTCCGGCTTACAGAGCCTGCCTTGCGGAAGTAGTGAGAAGAAAATCTTCCATGAAGATTTACATGGGAAAAGCTGGACAGTTGGCTGAGAGACTTGCAATGGAGAGGGATGCTGAAATTCGGAGGCGTGAGGAGTTTCTGAAAGTGCAGAGCACATACATTCCTCGTGATATATTAGCTGCTATGGGATTGTATGATACTCCCAATTCTTGCGACGTTAGTGTTGCCCCTTTCGATACAAATTTGATCGACGTTGATCTTTCCGACGTAGAACGTTATGCTCCCGAATCACTTATAGGAACTTCTTCAAAGAGTGAGAAGCCTGGGCCTTTCAAGTCTTCATTAAACATGTCTGAGGATGGATCTCAGCCAGCCGAAGTTGAAGAGAGTGGGGAATTAAATGAAGGTTCTGATTTTCCGGAGATCGTTGAGCATTCAGACCTATTCGAGGTTGCTGGTACCAGTAAGATGGAAGTTGAGATTGCCAGGCTTAAAGCTGAACTTGCTTCCAAAATAGCCTTGTTATGTTCCATTGGAGGTGGACTTGATTACGAGTCGCTTGGTGACAGCAATGTTGAGAATTTATTGAAAACAGCTGCCGACAAGACGTCTGAAGCCTTACAACTGAAAGAGGAGTATGAGAAGCACCTCCAGTCACTGCTTAAGACTAAGCAAATGCAGTGTGAATCATACGAGAAACGAATTCAAGAGTTGGAGCAGAGGCTGTCTGATACATACATGGGACAGAACAAGGACTTTGCGGATGAAGATGCATCTGGTTCTGCCGTTTTTACAGCCAAGCCCGATGAGACCAAGTCGGGAGTATTGAGGGTTCGAGAAATGAGCACAGGACACGAAATGGAAGAAGTTTCTTGCGCATCTAGTCCCTTAAAATCCAGGATTGAAGCTGATCATGACAAGGCACTAGAAGGGTTGGATTATAATATGGATGACTCCTCGGCTCAATTGGACTCGTCTATGGTGGATCTCAACCATAGTAAGGAACATTTTCGCGAAAAGGATAACACAAAGGCCTCCTCATCATCTGATGATGTCACTGCAGCATTTGCTGCAACTGGTATGGCCGTTAGTGTTTCTCGACCTATAGAGATTTTATCCTATGAAAATGCTGCTGAATCAAGTGTCGAATCCGGAGGGAGTCAAAAGCTCGCGATGGAATTAAAAGATGACTTGAGTGAGAAATCGAGTCAGTTAGACGATGCAGAAGCAAGGTTCCGAGGTTTAATGGAAGATTTTATGAAGCTTCAAAGGGAGCTGGAGATCAATCAGAAGTTACTTGATGAGTCTCAGGTTTTCCATCTCTCCAAATTTCAAATAGATTTATCAACTACAATTGAAAAGAGACCATTCATTGTATTACGTTGCAGCTGAATTGTGCTCATTTGGAGAACTGCCTGCATGAAGCAAGAGAGGAAGCCCAAACCCAACTTTGTGCTGCTGACAGAAGAGCTTCAGAGTACAGCACCTTGCGCCTCTCTGCTGTAAAACTGCGTGGTCATTTCGAAAGGCTTAAAGGTTGTGTTTCGTCAGCTGCCTTTGTGGATTCTCTCCGAGGTTTAGCACAGTCTTTAGCCAAGTAAGTTCACTCCGCCGTTTTTCTTTTTGAGCATGACAATGTGCTTCTTCGTATATGTGCTAAACATTGGAGGGAGTTTGCATTGGTCAACAGTTCTGCTGTTGAAAATGAGGATACGGCGAGCATTGCTGAGTTTCGAGACTGTGTTCGAGTACTTGCAGATAAAGTCAGTGCTCTATCAAAGGAGCGCATGGATTTTCTCGAAAGATACTCGAAATCACAGGTCGCTAATGAGCAACTCAGTAAGGAGCTGGAAGACAAGAAAGAGCTGATCAATACTTTCTACATGAAGCATCAGCTGGAAAAACAGGTTAGCCTCCAATGCGCACATTTACAAATTTGCAAACAATAAGTAGCTGAGAAAAATTCAATTGATTTGGTGATTACAGGCAAACAAGGAGAGAATATCTTTCAACCGTCTTGAGGTGCATGAGATAGCTGCTTTTGTCCTCAACTCTTCCACAGGCCATTATGAAGCCATCAACCGCAACTGTCCTTACTACTATCTGTCAGCTGAATCGGTGGCTTTGTTCACCGAAAATCAACGGAGGACCAGGCCGAACTACATTGTCGGGCAGGTTGTACATATCGAAAGACAGACAGTGAAGCTGCTGCCTTCTTCTTCTCCGTCATCGGAACACCATAGCGATAATAAACTGCTCAGCACTCCTGAAACTGCAGCCTCGAATTCTTATGGTCTTCCGGTTGGGTGTGAATACTTCGTCGTGACCATAGCCATGTTACCTGATACCGCATTTCATTCGCTTCCTTCCTGATCTTGTTGCTGAGAGGCAGATAGATGTGATGGAAGGGACCAAATTGTATATAAACATTATGCTGGTTATCTAATTCTGTGCTGTGTGTCAATTGGAAATTTCGTTTTTCTTTTCCTCTGTATAGACAGACAGGCAGCTGCTGCTACCATCTTTGTAAATAAATCAATCCCATTGGAATCACATATGTTCTCAAAAACAACAGTGGATGGAATGGAATCATCCATAAAGAATTGAGTTTAGAAATAAATAAAGAATGAATGATACCTTATAGACAATGAATGGGAGACAGGAGGGGTGGGTGGGTTCCCATGAAACATTAATTATATAGCTTCACTTTCATGATCTTCGACGATGTTCCACAACAATTTTGGAAGTTTCGGGAGAGAAACTACGTGCGGAAGGCTCGAAAACAGGTCTCCCAACAAGGAGTCTTCTCTTGGTATCCCACTGGGGAAGTCCTTAATAATCTTTCCTTCAGGGCCACAAATGATGTTAGTTTTCTGAAGCATGAAATCATTTGAATAGGTACTCTTCTCTCCATGATTGTAATAATTCTGTCTTTCAGGTTGAGAACTGCAATCTTTGGTGGTATTCTGGAGTAAGCAGTCAAACGAGTCCACCTTTTTCATGATTGATTTTTCATCCAAACCGGTGGCACAATGAGTCTCACTAAAAACATGCTGTGCAATCGTCTCTAATATGACTTCGCATTCGGATGGCTTGCATGAGGGTATGTTTGTTGAAATCTTTTGCTCTGAAAAAGTTCAAATTGGTAATATCATATGAGAAGGAAGCAATCTCCTAGAGAAATGTTTCTTTCCTAGAGAATTTGGATAAAAAAAATAACGCAAAAACACTGACTAACAGGCTAACGCAGTCGGTATCCACTAAAATAAGCAGCTTCAATGTCAAAAAAAAAAAACAAAAGCTTTCACCAAATTAAAAAGGCATTACTTACTGAAGCTCGGGTTCTGACCGCAGTCTAAGGATATAAAATGTGCATCCTGCATAACAGAAACAGGCGATCCTTCAACTGCAACGGGCAGCATATTGCTTTCGCTGCTTTTAGATTCTTCTGAATTTTCAAATGCAGAAGTTTGTGTTTCAAAGTACGGAGAACCCACAACTATTTTAGGCTGCAGACTCAAAGCATAAAGGCGATCATCACATCGGACAAGCTTTTCAAAATGCTTGTTTAACACACCTGTTGGGCATTGTATATGATGTTCCCTGCTCGAGTAGCAGAAATAAGGTGAGCAATTAAGATAATTGCCCCAATACAAATAAACACATTTATCAGAATCTAAGAAATCAGAGTTTAAAGAAAGCAATCTCGTGATTATTTATGATTTAGGATCACAGAAAAGATGAAAACAAATAAGAGAATCTTCAAGCTTACCGTATTAAGCTAGCTTGTCCGTTTGTGAAGTCATTGCAGGCATGCCATAATGTGTGCTTTCTTGGTTGAGGATTGGTCTCACGATAAAAAGCAGGTTTTCGGGATAGCTGTAAGAAACAAGGAATGGAAACGGAATGATACGAGATATCATGCTTTACATAAAAACTGTTGTTACCTCTAAGAATATTCATAGCATGGAATTACATAAGAAAACTATTACCACTACGGTTATCGAGCCATTACGACCTTCTGGACAATTAGACTTCAGAGCAACAATATCAGACCACTGGATCTCTATTTTACTCTTGAGAATACCGTCAAGGATCTCCCAAACAAGTTTATGCTTAGCAAAATAACACTTAACCAGCAGATCTCCTTCGTACTTTGATACATACTGCCAAAATAATATCTAGCTTCAGCAGTAACATAGAAAATACGGCATGAAAATATGAAAAAAGTACGTGGCTTTTCGTGATATGCAATTGACTAAGTATCATATCAACCAAAGAACATGGAAAGGAATAGCATGCAACTAGTTCAGAAGCATAACCTCCCAGCTGCCAATTCTCAATGAAGTTGCATTAAAATTTGAAGCCTTCATTTTCTCACTCGCAATTGAAGGCTGAATTCCCTTAACGTTTCTCTTCCCCAAAGATTCAGAACCGTTGCTTGTTGTGACTGAACACGAGGAACTGCTTCCATTGGAGAGCCTCATCTGAATCAACTCCAATAGGGATGGACTTTTTCTGAGTTTCAAACCCAATGGGCTTGGCTCATCAAGTGGATTCCACTGAGAAGGCGAGATTTCTAGCGCAGGGTCGCTGCAGAATAAATCCTGAAAGAAGATTAAAAAAAAAAAATGAAAATTCAAAAAAATGAAGGAATCTAGTCCATAATAAGAAGCAAACAGGAAAATCAAACAATGAAAGAAAGAATTCACAATCGAAGTTCCAATATAGTCATCGATTAAAACGCGCGGCGACCTGTTTAAGTGGAGAAGTTGTGAAACGGCGACGTTTGGGAAGAGATCCATAAGATTCTTCATCGAAGTCTTCGATGTTCGGGGAATGCAACAGCGTCTCCATCAGTCATGGCATTGCAACGGCCAACGGGAACGAAACAAGAAACGAGAAGGAAAAAAAACAGAAGGGACCTCCCAGATTGAAACTCCAAATTTCAATCGAAAATTTGGAATTTCAATTCCGGAAGAACAAAGACAGTTCCTTCTTCCGCCCGATCGCACAGAAATATTCCGGCGGTCGTTTGTCCGCCGGGAAGAGAGAATCCGAAGAGAATGTACTTGCCGGAAGATTTGAAAGGGCAGAGAATCAGCGGAGAATCAGGAAATCAGTTTCAACAAATTGACCATTTTACCCCGACAATCATAAATCACGTGGGCCTTCTGATCTTATTTACTGCAACTACTTTGGGCTAGAAATGGGCAGACCCGCCATCGGTGAATAGAAATCTTTTTTGGATCCATTATGACTCCATCGCGGCCGAGTCCGACGTTGCAATACTTGCTGCCCTGCACAAATTGGTCGCGTCTCCGGCCAGGAATCCCACCCGGAGGAACAGGTACTTGTCTCGGACTATTATTAACTCGAAACAAGAGGGGCCAGTGTTTCGGTGGAAGCTTCCGGTGATTCCGATTGGAATCTTCGCTCTAGGTTTCATTGATGCAGGGTAGGTTTTTTTTTTTTTAAATCAAATTCTATTTCAAGGTCCTGATCTCGTTTAAGTTTCTAACAGGTACAGCGGTGATTGGTCGAGGATTGGAGTTATTTCAACGGAGACAGAGGATTTTCTCAAAGCTGCTGCTTTTGTAGTCGTCCCTCTCTGCATTTTTGCTATAATTTCATTGTCCCTGAAACGAGGTGAAGATTGAAACACCAACAGAGCTGGTGTATATTTCTGTACGAATTTACAACTATGCAAAACATTCATTGATTCTGGTTTTCATTGTCCCGCTACGTGTTTGCGTGTTTACTTACTCCATCATCGTTCTTGTATTGTTGGGGGACAAATCGGAATTTTCATTCATTCTCAGTGACAGTAGAAGCTTAAGGCGATGGCGAGCTACCTATGGAGAAAATATGCTGATTATCTGCACTCAAGGTGGGAGAAGACCCTCTTGTGGGACATGATTGAACCGTACAGGCGGCCGAAATCCTTCACTCCCCTGGTTGCCATCTACATATGCGGTTTCTATACAGGGGTAATTGGGGCTGCAGTCCAGGAGCAACTCTATAAGGTAAATGCTGTTGCTTTTCGACTTCAAACATGGTATCGGAACTTTGAATTCTGTTTCCTACGTTGGCTGTTGAACAGGAAAAGTTTTGGGAAGATCATCCTGGAGAAAATGTTCCTCTCATGAAGCCAATATTCTACCGTGGACCTTGGAGGGTTATGAGGGGTGAAGTCCCTCCATTTCTCAAGGAGGCGCAATCTCCTGCTGATGCTTGATCTCTCTCTCTCTCTCTCTTTCCCTTCGATGGTATCATTTTTTGTTGTTAGAAGATTGGCTTAGACGATCATTTTTTGGCATGGCAGAGTTTGGCACCTAGCCCCCAACTGTACTGAATGGTGCCCCTAACTGATCTGATCGACAATGGCAACGAGATAAGTTGGGTCCTCATTGTATGCTTCTGATATGTGGAGGCCTTCTTAAATTACCCAATGTACTACGCGCCGTGGCCCCCTAATATATGCTCATGGATATGATGCATCCACGTTTACCCCCTTGTGTTGTCTCACTTCACAACAGTATATATATATTGAATGCATCATGAAACTAACTCCTCTCAACTTCAGTTCGTTCTTGATGGCTCCCAGGGCTTGGGGAAAGCCCAAACGCCATAAACCCACCAAAGGAGAGAAGAAGAAGCAGAGGAAGGAAGAGACAGGTACGTAACTATAGCTCACGTATGAGAATCATCGTCGTACGTGATGTGGGGGTTGGTTGTGGGTGTGCAGTCCGGCCGAGCGTGGTAGAAGTGGAGGTCGAAATCCCCGGATCAGCCGATTCGCAGAAGATCACGGTGAAGGGAATATCGACTGATCGGATAGTGGATGTGAAAAGATTATTGGGAGTTCATGTGAATACATGCCACTTCACCAACTATTCATTCTCCCACAAGGTAAAAAACAAACTCCTCATTTCCTGTGAATACGCATCCACGAAACCCGAAACTCCTCATTTCCTTCTTTCATTTCGAATTGTGGTGTTTGCAGGTGAGGGGAACAAGACTAGGCGATTCCGTTGAGATAGCTTCTCTTAAACCCTGCCATCTTCTGCTTGTTCAAGGTGCGCTGAGTTGATTTCTTGCTTAACGCAGGCATGCTCTGCGTGCGGATCTAAAGAACGTGTTTTTAGTTTGGTCCACCATTTTTAAGTTTTAACCGCACATGCAAAATGGCGCAAGAGTAATAAAATGGGCCGAATTTTTTATTTGGGCTTTATTTGAATTGGGCCTGATTCCGATATTTTTCAGAGGATTACACAGAAGAACAGGCTGTGGCCCACATTAGACGGCTACTCGACATTGTCGCTTGCACCAAGTCCTTCGGCGTTTTCTCTCCCGATGCCGGCGGGGGAGGTGGAGTTGGAACCACCGCTGTCCAGGAGTCTGGGGGTTCGGCGACCGCGGAAGCGAGAGAGGATGTTTCACCGAAGCCGGCGAAGGAAGGCAATGCGTCGGATGGGGATTCGGAAACGAGAGAGGATGAGATAGCGATGATGGGCCCTCCACCGAGGATTGGAATCTTCTACGATTTCTTCTCGTTCTCTCATCTTTCTCCCCCTGTTCAGTGTGAGTTTTTTTTTTTTTTCTGAATTATTAAAAATCTCTGTGAAGTTTCTTCCACGCCGGGGTGAAATTTGTTGTTTTGTATCTTGATCAGGTATCTGTAACTTTTTGCAGATATTAAGAGATCCACTAGGCCGAGGACAAAAGCTGACGAAGATTTGTTTGAAATTGACGTTAGATTCATAAATCTCTGGCGACAATTTTTTTGCCATCAAAAGCAAATTGCAAATCGTCGTTATTGAACCGATTTGAAAATGAAACTGTTTTCTGTGTCTTCTTTCTAATTAGGTGAAGGTTTCCACTGGAAGGCCACTGACAGTTATTGCCTCTCGAAAAGGTTTCTATCCTACTGGAAGGCCTATTCTTTTGAATCATTCCTTGGTTGGGCTTTTGCAGCAAATGAGTAGGAATTTTGATTCAGTAAGTGCGTATTTCTCTTTATTTTTATACCACTTCTTTTATCACACCACCAGTCACCAGTGGCATTAAAATTTTCTTTAGCTTAGCTGTCTAATCTGTGTAAACAGCTTCTGAATTTGTAGCTTTATTCTGTTGTCAGGCATACAAATCACTCTTGAAAGCTTTCGTTGAACATAATAAAGTGAGTGATTTAAATACATTCCATAACGGTTTCTTGAATGATTGAGCATTTTTCCTGCTTTTCACAGTTCGGGAATATTCCTTATGGATTTCGAGCTAACACTTGGTTGGTGCCCCCCATTGCTGCTGAGAATCCATCGACATTTCCTCAACTTCCTTTTGAAGATGAGAGTTGGGGAGGGGGCTATGGAAACAATGGGAAGCACGATGGCAGGCCTTGGGCTAAGGAGTTTTCAGTTTTGGCTGCAATGCCATGTCAAACAGAAGAAGAGAGGCTAGTAAGAGATAGGAAAGCGTTTCTCCTCCACAATTTATTTGTCGTAATTTCAGTTTTTAAGGCGGTTACTGCTATAAAGAATCTTGTTCAGAATAATCAGCCCTCTAAAAATGTTTCGACGCCGCTGATCTTGCATGAAGAGAGTGTAGGTGATCTGTTTATTACCATCATGAGAGATATGGCAGATGCAAGCAGTAAGTTAGATAGAAAGACTGATGGCTACAGGGTTCTAGGACTATCGAGTTCCGAATTGATAAAGAGGAACTTGCTTAAAGGCATCGCAGCAGATGAAAATGCAATCGTGCATGTTTGTCTTTTAACCTTTAGTGCTTCATACACCATTTCTGCATTTCTTGTCATTGCTGGTAATCAGATGATATTCTGTTTTTCGAAACAGGATACTTCAACATTAGGTGCTGTGGTTGTCAGACACTGTGGGCATACTGCCATTGTGAAAGTTTCAGCACATTGTGAATGGGATTCTAATCCCGTTCCCCACGATATTGATATTCAGGAGGAACCTGAGGGAGGAGCTAATTCATTGAATGTTAACAGGTCAGTTGAAGTAATTATATTCTATGCTCGACATTGGAGATTCTATTGTAAAATTTGTGTTCTTTGTTGGAACTTTCAGCTTGAGGATTCTGTTGCACAAGTCAAAAGCGTATCAATTGTCGAGCCCAGTTCAAAGAATCCAGGACTTGGATGTAGATGAATCAAGAAAAGCTAGGTCTTTGGTAAGGCAGTTGATAAATAAAAGTCTGAACGAGCTTCAGCAAGTGAGATCTGGACCAACAAAGTATATCAGATGGGAGCTTGGTGCACGATGGGTGCAGGACCTGCAAAATTCAGTTTCTGGTAACAATAAGTCGGGAAATAATGTTGAGAAGGCTGAAGTTGTAGTTGAAGGTCTTGGGAAGCATGGCAGGCTCAAGAGTCTCAAAAAGAAAAGGGGTTATCTACATGCCGAAATTGATCATATTTTGGACATGGGAAACGACAATGAAAAGGAAAGATCAACCATGTTGAAAAAATTGCTTCCTGAAAAATCATATTTGCGCCTTAAAGAATCAGGCACTGGTCTTCACAACAAGGTGACTCGTTAGCTAATCATTTTATGATCTTTCGGTGTAAATTTTAGATGATTAAACAGGTTCTACCACTTGGCATTGCAGTCACTTGAGGAGTTGATTGAGATGGCAGATAGCTATTATTCTGATACTGCCATTCCCAAACTCGTAGGTTTCACCACCATCTGACCTGTAACTGCAATTTTAGAAAAATGGTGGGATTCTTAGTGCTCTAACTTTTGGTTTGCAGGTTGCTGATCTTGGATCACTTGAACTTTCTCCTGTCGATGGAAGGACACTTACAGATTTCATGCATCTCAGGGGATTAAGATTGTGCTCTCTGGGTAGTTTGGTAAGCTCTCTGTCGATGGATCGCTTGATGTTTTAACTCTATTATCCTCTCAGTAGGGAATCTAAAAAGTGAGTTCTCTGAGAAAATGAAATTAATCCACTCAACTGTAGATTCTGTTTTCTTCGAAACTTCTTTTTTGGG
Source organism: Genlisea aurea (assembly GCA_000441915.1). Lineage (NCBI taxonomy): Eukaryota > Viridiplantae > Streptophyta > Magnoliopsida > Lamiales > Lentibulariaceae > Genlisea > Genlisea aurea. Next base: position 8,584 of record KE531167.1, on the reverse strand, counting down.
TTAAAACCGCATTTCATCAGGTTGAACATGCAGACAAGCTTCCTCATGTTCAGACTCTCTGTATCCATGAAATGGTTGTTCGAGCATACAAGTACATCTTGCAAGCTGTAATTGCAGCTGTTGATGATATTGCGGATATGGCATTGGCAGTTGCTTCCTGTTTGAATTTATTACTAGGGGTGCCATCTTCGGAGAATAGCAATTCGGATGCTATTAATGATGAAGAGTTGAAACTGAAGTGGGTTAAGAAGTTTCTCTTGCAAAGATTTGGCTGGCAATGGAAGGATGATCAGCAAACTAGTATTAAAAAATTCCCTGTGCTTCGCGGGCTTTGCTACAAGGTACTTTTGACTATATTTAGGATAATTTACATGCGTAAATTTTATCCATTTGTTTTTTTTCTAAGGTTGGTCTGGAACTGGCCCCTAGGGACTATGATATGGATTGCTCCACGCCATTTCAGAAATCAGATATAATTAGCTTGGTACCTGTTTGTAAGGTATTTCATTTCGATCATTTCATATATATTGGAAACTTCATTTGTTTTGCCTCATCATAGTCTATTTATCTTTCATGCAGCATGTTGCTTACTCATCTGCTGATGCCCGTGCACTTTTGGAGGCCTCGAAGTCATCTTTGGATAAGGGCAAATTGGATGATGCTGTTAATTTTGGTACCAAGGTTATTGAATAAGTTCCGTGTGATCGTGTTTATATAATTCTTAAACTAGTCTCTGGGAACGGTATAATTACTGATTACTACATGTGAAGGCACTTGTGAAAATGATTTCTGTCTGCGGGCCTTATCATCGAACGACAGCAGGGGCATATAGTCTACTCGCTGTGGTGCTCTATCACACTGGTGATTTTAATCAGGTGTGAAGATTTTATATCTTATCTTGCAGCTGACATAGGTTAATTTGAAAGTTCATCTAAAAATGAAAGTTTCAAGGTTTAACAAAAAAAATTGTGTGATCTGTCAGCAGGCTGCAATATACCAGCAGAAAGCTTTGGATATCAATGAGAGAGAGCTCAGCCTTGATCACCCCGATACGATGAAAAGCTATGGAGATTTAGCCGTCTTCTACTATAGACTCCAGCATACAGAATTGGCTATAAAGTATATCCTTCTTTTATATTGGGAAATTTTATTGAATTGTTTCTGAATTTCCTCCATTCTTTCTTACATGAGGATTTTAATTTTATTTAGGTATGTCAACCGTGCGCTGTATCTGTTGCATCTAATATGTGGACCTGCTCACCCGAATACCGCTGCTACGTATATTAATGTAGCTATGATGGAAGAAGGCTTGGGAAATGTTCATGTTGCTCTGAGGTATCTTCAGGAGGCTCTCAGGTGCAACCAAAAACTTCTAGGCCATGATCATATACAAGTAATCTCTTCTCTCTTCTGGGCCATGTGCATTGATGTCAATTTCTGGAAATGTTTATGTGTGTATATATGCGAACGGATATTTTTAAAATGTAACATCTTCCTGCTCTATTTTCCGTCTCAGACTGCTGCTAGCTATCATGCAATTGCTATTGCTCTCTCGATGATGGATGCATACTCTCTGAGCATTCTACATGAAGTGACCTGTCTTCGGATACTCAAGGCTAAATTAGGATCCAACGATCTACGTACACAGGTAGCACAATTTATTATGCCAAAATGCTCTGAAAGTGATCTGCAATAATATTTAGTGGCCTAGTTTTAGCGTCTGAAATTTAGAGTTTTGTGTTTGGTATTTAAGAGTTCAGAATTTTAAAATTTTAACTGACTTGTTCGAATTTGTCCAAAACAGTCCCAATGTTTGAATCAAATGGTTTGTAGAATATACAAAAATTGGGATCACCAGTAGATGCAAAATTTGCACGAAATATTCTCTAGCAGTTTTCAAAAGTGACTACGAAAACTGACCAATTTGAGACAAAATTGGTGCAAATTATACTATAACGCCATAATGGTTAACTCGAATTCAGAATGGGATCTTGGAAACCAATAAGCATGGTTCAGTTATGTAAGATTTAATATTGTTTGCAGGATGCAGCTGCATGGCTTGAGTATTTTGAATCTAAGGCCATGGAGCAGCAGGAAGGTGTAAGCAGTTGCACCCTGAAACCTGATGCTTCCATCTCCAGCAGAGGCCACTTGAGGTTTTTTTTTTTTTTTCTCAGCTGTCTTTTGTATCGTGTATATATATTTTTTTTTTTCAATAGGCCTGCCCTTCTCATCTTTGATGTTCTTGTGCGTATTTAAAATCAGCGTGTCAGACCTTATGGACTACATAGCCCCTGATGAATGTCATAAGAAGCAAGCTAAGTCTAAGGTCGGTTAGTGTTTGATAGTTCTTTATGTTTCCGGAAAGAGTTGCTGACGCTTGACTAGTTTCACATGTACAGGTGAAAGGAAAAGTTGATCGAATCTCAGGAACAATGGGCGATGAGTTTGCGCTGCAGAATGAGCTTGTTCCTGAGGAGTTGAGGCATAAAGAAACTGCATCTGAATCAGAGAGTTTACCTGATCCGGTTACCTTGAAATCTGCCGAATATAATGTTCTGTCGTCAGCAGAAAAGCCCGTAGATAACTTTTCGAGAGATGATCTTTCAGAAGGGTGGCAAGATGCTTTTTCGAGACATCGCTCAGCAATGGACCGCAAGCCCTCTGCTTCTCGAAGGCCAATCCTTCCGAGTTCATCTAATAGGCCTCATGATAAATCAAGTAACTTTCAGTTTCATGGAATGAGGATAAATGAGAGTGCTGTTTCATCGTTATCACCAGCTACGAAATTGATGAAGAACGTTGGCATCATCCCAAAGCCGCCTGTTCATTCTTTCGAGCCAACGGCTGCTGTGAAAGAAAAGGCTGCAGATTCGAGATCAGTTTCAGAAGTTGCTGAAGTCCCTCTTGTTGGTTCGGTAGATTTTGAGGCGGCAAGAAAGGTTTTCTCATACAAAGAGATTGCTTCAGCCCCACCAGGTAGAATCGCTAAGGCCGCCATCGAACATGTTGTGCCGAAGATAATAACGGACGAAAATCAAGCACAGAGACTTCTTCCGGATGGAAACAAAAACATGAGATGTGACAAGGATGAAGCAGTAGCTAACCTGGAAGAAGGTGATGCTTTAGAAAAACTGAAAGACCCTCTTGGTGCTGTTGTTCGGATAGAGAGTGCAATTGAAAATGGGAATGATTCCAATTATGAAGCATCTGAAGCACAGTCTGGCTCTAAATCGATGGACCCTCCTCATGATTCTATTGCTACTTCTCAATCGGTGGAAGCAAGTGGAGCTGAAGATTTGGGTTCGCCAACTAACAATGGAGAGAATCAAATCGCCTCTGATGGGAAATATGGGGATGGTGGAGAGGAACCATCAAAGAAACTATCTGCAGATGCACCTTTATTTCATCCTTCGACTTCTCGTTCCCTGCATAAATCAGCTACCTATGGAATAGGAGTACAACACGGACCTTCTACGCAAAGTCGAAACGATCCAAATAGGGTTCGTGATCGAGTAGGTATGAATCCAAATGCCTTTGTTCTCAGCCACCAACCGTGGGTTCCGAATGCTTATTATGCTGTTCCAAACGGCTATATCGCTGCACCCGTCTGCTATTATGGTTACCCTACTCACGGTTTCCTTCTGTCATCGAGCGGAATATTAGACGGTCGCTTCTCCCTGCTGCCTAACGTTGCAGCAACACACACTAGAAATGGACTTCCAATTCTTCCTGCCGGGAGTTCTGCAGGGTCCACCTCGGCGTATTCTTGTTATCGGGCCTCGGAGGACGATGGAAGCAAGAAGGCGTCGTCATCGGCATCACAGACTGAGATTGGAACAACTAGTGCGGAAACACATTCTGCATCGGATGCAGATGGAAATTCGATTTCTTCGGATGGAGATTGCCATGACTCCTCCAATGATTATAACGATGAGAAGAGATGATCGTGGTAAATGCCCATTTCTCTGGCAGCATTCATATTTTATATTGATTTATAGCATTTCTTACTGCTACATCGTTACATTACATTACAGCTGAGATTGATTATCTATATTTTCTAGTTTTTTGCCTCTGAGAAAGTTTCTGCAGATCGACTCCCATTGTTTTCTGTCGGCCTCCGCCTCCACCAACTGTAGCTTCGCCTTTTCCCCCACCGTTTCCTGTTGGAAAAAAAACAAAAAAAAGGAAACTTGACGAGCTTAGCTTCTCTGGTGTGGGATAGGAGATGGATTTACTGACTGGTATGGATTTGGTTGAGAGAAGGCGATCGATGAGGTGTTCTAAGATGTCTTTGGTGTACTCGGGATGTCCTTGTATTCCCATTACATTGTCCTCATATTCAAACATCTCCACTCCCGTTTTCTCGGAGTATGCCACCAGTTTACCACCTTTGGGCAACTCCAACACCTCATCCTGATGGCATTCGATGATCGTCAATCCCTCCTTGTCGTCATCATTCAAAGTTATTTTCCTAACGCCGACGTCCCAACCGCTTCCTGATCTCCCAACTTTCCCTCCCAAAGCATGGCATAAAACCTGTGTGTTTTTTTTTGTTTTTTGTTATTTCTTCTAAACTCATTCTCTATGTTTTCAGAAAAACGACAAGTAGAGCTGCTAACCTGATGACCGAAGCAAACGCCGAGTACCCTTTTCTTCATGGCCACCAACTTCTGCAGCAGAAGGCAGAGCCGTAGAATCCAACCCTCGCGGCCGAACGCGTCGTAAGTGCTGCCACTAACCACGAAACCGTCGTAGTCATGGAGCTGATCGTCCTCCGGGAATTCTCCGTCGACTACACGGAACAGATCCCACGTGTCCCCGTCTTCTCCCATAGCTGTCATGAAGACGTTCAAGTACCCTCCGTGAACCTTCTTCACATACTCGTTGTCTCTTGCAGCCTGAAGAAGAGCATATCTTCTCTTCTCGTGAATCAACATTCCCTTGGAAAATTTTTGAATCGAATTGCTGCTTTGTGCACCGCAGAGGAGGTGTTGCTTCTTAATGTGTATATATATACATCGGTACAGTCCAGATGGAAATTCTTGCATGAAAATTCGCGTCTGTATTCGACCACACAAATCTCTTTCTTTCTTGATGTCACTTGCATTAGTTAATGGTGTCATTAGGACTAACTATTCGCAAGCATCAGATCTTAAATGTATGTATGATATAGCTATGGCGGACTTCATGAGTTCATTCCTTGCCTTAAACAGCGCATATTCCTCACTCAAGTGACTCAACCCATCATTCATTTTTGTTGCCTTAAACATTACACAGAGGACCACCGTGCATGCATGAGGGTATATATTCAGTTTGATCATGGAATTTATTCCCGTATATCTATCTCTAAGATAGATAAAGATAGATGCCTTCCGTTTGATCCCAACGGTGTAGTCAGTAGTGAGGGGAAAACAAACCAAGTTGATGGATGGATGGGCTGTCGTTTTAGAGATAATGTTGAATAGTTGTTGCAGACAGGTAACGTGTGTGATTTCGATTGGATGTTAATTCCTCAAACAGTTACATATTTTTTTTCATTTGGCCTCATGTGGTGATTATTGATGATGGCCGTTGAAAACACAATTTGTTTTCTTATGCGAATAACAACTCATCTCATTTCGCAACACACAAAAAACAGAGAAGACGTTGTTGATATTGCAAATAATTCTGTCATTCCCACACAAGTAAGGAAGCTTTCTTTACTTACGAAAATGATGAAGCTGTTAGCTGTGTGTGGAGGTGTGGTGGAGTGGCTTCCTTCTTGCTCTTCAAATGCAAAGGCAATGGGGGCGTATTTGAAATGATTTTTGAAATGTGAGCCATCGTGGAAATGGGGGAGACATTTATGAAGCAGGCACACGAGAGACAGTCAGAGATTAGTCTTGTGACCCTGGTGCAAAACCAACAGACGCACTGCCTCCATCCCCGACTGGACTGACTGCCTCAATTAATAATAATATTATCTCTTTCCCTGTCCCTGTCTCCTCGCCATTCACATTCCTTGCCCCTCTCACACTTACCCATGGGAGGAGGAGGAGGAGGAGGAGCTTCGGGAAACCTAGCCCTGCCGCCGGGACGTCGGAGGAAGAGACTCGCCGCCACGCCCGCCGCTGATTAAACGTGGGGTCATGTCAAAATTCCTTATTTTCCGAACTGGGCGGCGGCGGCTGAGTGATATTGGCGGAATGGCTCAATCCACTGGTTGGTTCTGTTAACTTTTCCTCTTTCTTTTTTAAGGCATTATTGGTTCCTTCCTATCTTACTGTTTTTACTTACGGTGAAGAAAGCTTGTAATTTGATTCAAGGTTGTTGAACTGGGTTACAATACAATTCTAAGTTCTAACAGCAGCATTAGCAAGAACCTTCTTTCTTCTCCTCGATGCCACTTCCAGAGCCCAAGATTTCCCAACTTCTGTTTGGAACTTACCTAAATCCAAGACAAGATTTCCCGAATCCCCGTTGGTTTATTATTTATTGTACAACACCATTCATAGACTGCAAATCAAAATACCTGCAGTAGACTCGAAGAACTCTTCCAAGTCCTTCCCTTGTTCTGCACACATACAATACAAATACAATACAACCAGCAGGTCTCCACAAGAGTGAAACAGAAAAACGGTCACAGTGACATACCGTTTTCATATTCCAGGGCTTGAAGAATCATCTCAACCTGACGTCGTCAAGTCATCAAAATAAAATTCCCATTTCTTAAATGACAGAGTATTTAGAAACAACCTTCAAAACTACTTACTACCTTGTCGAAGTCCTTCACAATCTTAGCTTCAGTTGAAGAATTGGCTTCGTACTCCAGAAACAAATCGCTTATTTCCTTGGCTACATACAGTTTTGTCTAAACTATGAGCCACCCATCCATCCATCACAATTTTTTTTATATGCAGACTTACCTCGTTCCCCACCGCCGAGTAGATCACACATGCTCTTTAAGGCTTCCCGCTCACGACGGCTCTTTTCTTCCTTTGGAATTCCATCAGACGGAGTAATGTCACCCACGATAGCTATCCAAACATGTTCGTTCAATGAGACAGAATAGGTATCCTTTATCCACACATACAAAAAAAAAACGATCTTTGTTGACAGTCCTTAGTTACCTTCAGCAATGTCATGAACAATTGCCATTTTTATGCACCTGCAATGAATGCATTCAGATTGATAAGAGGGGAAAAAAAAGGTAGGAGGGGAAAATTTTCATTCAGGGAGCAAAAGAACACACTTTTCACGGTTCACACCAGGAATATCAGAAGCTATAAGAGCCATAAGGCCCATCCGGTACATGTGATCAGCTACTGATTCGGGCTCCTGAACCTTTCTTCGTACCCACCCAGATCTCTTTGTAGTCTAAGTAAGGTTGCCAATCAAAAAGGCACAGTTTTAATCAAAATTAGAATCAGGGGACGTTAGAAACAAACCCTCATTTCATTCATTTTCACAAAAAAAAGCTACCTTGAGGCTGTGGCAGAGCGTGAGAAAATCGATGGCCGAGGAAGCGGAAGTGGATGCAGAAGTCGCCGGAGAAGAAACTCTACTAGATGCCATCGCGAAAGTCCTCGACGCCGCCGGCAACGGCAGATGGGCGAGCAGAGCAGTGGATATTGTGGATTTGCATATCACTCTACTCATTTTCTCCCTTACCTTGTCTCTCTCTCTCTGCTGTCGCCATTTCTTTTTATTGGGCTTCTCGGATTTCTTTTATTGGGCTTCTCGGAGTTATTGGGCCTCTCCAATTTCTTTTTATTGCGCAGAAGCCCAAATATATATATATATAAACAGAAATTAGGGTGTAATGGCATATGAATATTTGAAACTGGAGTGGAATTTTTCAGAGCGTAGGATGATAGGGTGGGCTAATCCTACGGTTGACGACTTCAACGGGCGTGGACGGTGATGAAGGTGGTATAATAAAAAAAACAGCGTGACGTCATCATCGTTCGGTAAAATGAAAAGGCCCTCACCACCAGCTGTCGGTGGGTGTACATAAATTAACCCATGATTAGTAAGTATCTCTGCCCTGCACAGGAAAGAAAAAACTAGAAGCCGCGTTTACAGTTGTGTTCCGTTTCCTATTCTTTAGTCATTATTTACCCCACCACACCCACCGCCCCTTTGTTTTCCTTCTTCTTCCTTCCTCAACTTCAACACGTCATCATTATTATTATTTGTTTTACAGAAAGAAAGAAAAAAAAAAAAAGTGTGGGTCCCACGGAGAAATTGAAGGGTTGAAAAGTCAGTCGGAAATATTGTCGGCAGGAAAATGCCAAATCAGAAATAATCCGCCCCCGTTTTGGTCGGGTCGGGCCCCTACGCTATAATCTAATAATTGTTTCTTCTGTTCCGAATCAACCCAATTGGCAATTGCTAGATAATTCAATTATTCCATTTCATTTACAGCACCAAAATAATAATTAAATAAATAATACAATTGCTAGATAGAAGCGGAAGAAAGAAGAGTGGGGAAGGAAGGAGACAATCTTCTTCTCCTCCTCCACATCCACCCAGAATATAAAAATATATTCACTATCCTTTTTCGCTCTTTTTTTTTTTTTTATTATTCTTTTAAGGATTG
>KE531166.1:0-10163 GCA_000441915.1 Genlisea aurea | reverse complement strand
ATTAATTGACTATTTAACATGTAATCAACATTCGCGATCACTTGAATTGATCTCTCAATCAAGTCACATTTCATTTTTACATGCTTAAAAAATAAAATTCAACTTTAAAAAATGTTTAATTACAGATAAAATAGTTAATTAATTGTTAAAATTTTCCAATATGGACTAAAATTGACATTAAATCAAAATTCAGGAACTAAATCTGTCTTTTTTCAAACTTGAGGAACCAATATTTAAAATTTATAAAACTTGAGAGATCAATATTTGAAATTTGTAAAACTTGAGGGACCAAAAATGTATTTTTCCCTTTCGTAAAACAAAAATAGCAAAACGGACTAACCCGACCCGGATTCGGATTCGGGCACGAGAGTTTCATAATGATCCACAATAGAAGGAAGGTGAAGAAACCCTAATCCGTCGTTCTTCCGATTGAGCAATCAATCCTCTGGCGCCGAAAACAACAAGCTCAGCATGTTGAGATGCACAGAGAGTCTATCTCAAACTATTTGCATCTAACATCATGCTGGGGGGCAGTAGAGAAGCAATAATCAGAGGGTCATCCATTGATGCAACATGATTGTTAACCTACCACAGATACATTACACGATCACGATAAATTTCAGGAAAGCTTTCCTATTGCTTAAATCCTGACGTACCGTAATCAAAGGAGTGGTCTTAGAACGATTTCGGATTGCGTCTTGTAGTTTCTCGGCTCCGTATATCTGGAGAAAGAGGGACAAGACATCTAATCGAATCGCTTGAATGATGCAAAACCATAGCGCTTGATCGAACAGGGGAATACCTGAACGCGATTAAGCCCATGCATAAAAACATGACAAAAATTTCCGAGCACGGGAACGGCAATGGACTGGAGTATGCGTGTCATGGGAGATTCATCTCCCTCATCAAAATCATTGCTAACTGCGATAACGAACGAATCTCAGTACAGACTCGAGGAGGAAACGCGGTTAAATTGTAGGTAGGACATGCAGATATAGACAATACCTCTTTTACGGTAAAAGGCGGTCGTAGAAGCGAGAGACTGCCGACGTAAATATGAAAACTGAAGGATCCATCGCGCGATGGAAAAGCAACCGCTGCAAGCGATCCTCGAATTCCGACGGCTTTGATATCCGACGGCTTTGATATCCGACGACGGCGACTCTGAAACGCTCCCTCAGCTGAAGCTTCAGCGACTTTGCCCCTTCTTCAAGGAGACCAACTCTACATTCGATCCATCGGCCCACCGCCATGACGCCAACTCGATCTCAGACAATTGAAGAAGCGATTGTGCAGATTAACTGATACCAATGGCGGCGAAGGATTCGGCATCTCTACTCCCTTTATCAAGGAACGAGAGAAAAAAACATGAGCCTGTAACAGTAACAACACATATCTGCACGTGTCACTCCACTAAAAAAAGGCCCGGTAACCCGACGGGTTGACCCGGTTGATAAACAACAAAGACCGGATAAAATTGTACATTACGAAACAAGTGTACATTTTAAACAAGTATGATAAAATTTGCAACATTAACGAAACAAACGTGGTATAATTTGTTAAAAACCGGATCGAAAATTCTTATCAAAAATAAAAATAGAAAACAAATAACAAGCCGCCAGTTCGAGTCCGGGTCGGATCAGGCCCGACCCGGACACAGTAGAAGAATTCACCCTCCACAGAGCCTCAAAAAAACATTACCCTCCCATATAACCAAACCAACCCCACTCGCAAACACACTGCATTGTACAGAGAAGCCACCCTAAATTAATAAACCCTACCTACGACTGATGATGACGATGATGATGATGCTGAGACGGCCTCGGCCGGTTATCGGCCGACGAGGGCTGAAACTGCGGCGGCAGAATCCACACTGCCGGCAAATTACTCTCGGGAGAAGGGGGGTGCTGGTGCTGCTGCTGCTGCCAGCCGTAGATGCGGCTACGATCGACTTCTTGGTGGACTCTTCCGGATGAGAATACGTACAGGGCAGAGGAGGATTGATAGGACGACGACGATGCGGCTGCTGTACTACTACTGCTCATCATCAGTCTGTGGTGGCTGCTGCTGCTGGATCTTCTCCCGCCGGATGGGGGAGCGACGGGGTTTGCGGCTGCGGTCGTTGCTCTCGGCGTTTGCGGAAAACGGTCGCGGGGGGGTTGAGCAACGGGGAATGGCGGATGCAGCGACGTGACGACTGTGTTCGGACCTCTCACGGCGGAGCTGCACAACACAATACAAACACACATGTATCAGTCGAATATTCGGATACAGACACACACATATATACACGCTTTTTTCGGATTCGGAATATTCGGATTCCGGATCTTGAATGAGAGGTGAAAGAAAGATAGATTCACATCATTTTTTCAATCTTTTTTCTTGTTTGCAGGTAAAGAAAAACAACAAAAAACGGTCGATTTTCTATCAGGGCCGACTATCGAAATTCAACGGTTAACAAACAATCGAACGATATCAGAACCTAAATGATGCAAGCCCACATGAAATTTAACGGGACGTAAGACGAGTTCGTTTTTAAGAGAGACTAAAAATACGACCAAGAAAACATTGCAGCGATGATTAGATTCTCTCTAATACGAAACCTGATTTTTATTTCATCACAAATAAAGTCATGAAATAAACTAACCTGTGACCCACGCCGAAGGGATGCATTCCACCGGGTCGAACAATTTCAGAACTGTTCATGGCTGCTCTTCGAGCCGCAGGCAAAATCGGGGACTGATCCACGCCACTTGCTTGAAGGTTCGTAGGGAATAACGGATCCCAAACTCGATAATGCGGCTCCATCGATGGGAAAGGATAAGAATTTGGTGATGATTCACCTGGTCCGCTCCACTGGTTACCAAAACTGGATCCATCAGAAATGCCGCTGCTTGGTGAAACATACGCAAGATACGGACACGGATGAGCTGCACACAACACGATGACAAAATATAGAATAAAGGCATAACTTTCTAGAGACCATGAAAACCGAAAAACAGTATACGTATACGGTTATTACACGCTGACGAGAGGAAATCTTACATGGGGCTGGCGAGAAGTCCGCTTCACTGCAAAAAACAGAAACGGAACTATCATCAATCATACACCTTTTTAAAAGGTGTTCGGAAAAAAAGGAAGATAACGACAGATAACAGTGAGAATGTATCACGACTTCGCAGTTCATGGATCATTTACTGAAGTCGAAACATATTATACAAAATCTTGCACATCCGTATAGCGAAATCAGAATCTTAGCCTCGTTGTGTGAGTATGTAAACTGGTTTAAGGCGTGAAATTGCTTACTCGAGAATTGAAGGGAGGCTTGCTAATCCACTGAATGGGCACCAAAAAGACTGGCAAGATGTTTGGATTATTTCTTAGAAAAAACAATCATCAAGAAAGACGCACCAGTATCGTCAAGATATAGAAAAGAAAAGAATCGAAGAGAATTACCAACTCAGCATAGCTACTGAGATCATTCAGATCGTCATCATTAGCCCAATCCTCCATGGTGAATTCTGATACCGGACGACAGCCATTTGCATATAGCCATTGCCCCTTCTCGGTTTTTCTACAATTGGGACATTGCATAGCCCCCTTCGAATTAAATGCGGAGCCTATGCAGTCTGCAAGGCAACCGAAAAATACACAGAAAGAAATATGAATCTGAAAACAACAGCAAGAAACATGAGAAAGCTACAACTTCCATAGCTTCACATCACAATAAAATCAGTTTTCTTGTATGAAATCAGGAAAACAACATTGAAATTTGAAGCTAGAAAACAGAATTCCATAACTTTTTTGAGTTGTTTAGCGAATCCATTAGTTATATACCCCGTAAACTTGAAGGAGAAAACCCAATATTTTTCCAAGAAGAAACGAACATGAGAGCACACGAAATGCGTTTTAAGGCCATAGATTCAAAATGCATTCCACCAACAACAGCTTCCCAACAATATTTTAAGCGTCGCCGCAGACAAATCGAAGAGGAATTCAATTAGATCTCACCGAGATGAAAAGCGAATACCACACTCACCGAGATGAAATCGATGTCCGCACTGAAGTTTTGCCCAAGATCTGTCGCCGCCGTCCACGACATCCTCCAAACAAATCGAGCACGACGTCGACGTCGACGACGCCGTCGCCTTGCATCCTCCGCCACCGTTACCTTCTATAGGACTCGGTGAACCCAATCCCATAACTTTACCACAAATCGCCACTTCTTTACAAGATCCAAACGCTTCGAATCCAGTCAAGCTTTATCGCAAATCAACAACGGTTACTTCAAAACCAAAAATCTTCGGTCCCCAAACCCCCTCATAATTCCTCCAGAACAAAAACATGAAAGACGTCACCAATTTTAGGGTTAATATTTTTTACGTCACCAATTTTAGGGTTATTTTTACCAATTTTTAGGGTTAATTTTTTACGTCCCAATTGAAATTTTGGTTTAATATTGTTTTATTTTTTACGTCCCGATAGACGTCAACGGTTAATATTGTTTTACAAAAACATGAAAGACGTCCCAATATACCTTTATTTTTTTATAATTATAAATTATACTTATTTTGTTACAGAAATTGACCAACTTATACTCAACTCCGTTAATTAACGGAAAAAATAACGTTTGGCGTTGCAATTTATATCCGTTATGTTTTTTTTTTTGATAAAATATACCTAAATTGATGATGTCATCAAACGCATAATGATATCACTGAATGGTTATAAATTGATCAATTTTTGTAACAAAAAGGATATAAATTGTAATTATGAAATAAATATATATTTTTGCAATTTTTTTAAATAGTGTATAAATTGTTAAATCCCTATATTTTTTAATTGGGTTTATTGCAATTTTTGGTACGTTTGTTTCGTAATGTTGCAAATTTTATCACACTTGTTTAAAAATATCAATTTATAACATAACATACATATTTTACCGTTTGCAATTTATGATATACATGTTATAAAAATGTTACAATTTATAAAATGGGTTTGTATGTTTTTTGCATTTTATGACATATATGTTTTAGAAAATTATAAATTTTGATATGCCGAAAAACAATTATTATGGCATAAATTGCTAAATTTGAAACAAGTATGATATAAATTGCTATTTTTAAACAAATGTGGTAAAATTTGCAACATTACGAAATATATTCAACTGTGGTAAAATTACAAAAAACCTTTTTTTTTTAATTATTAAATCTTTGCTTGAATATTCAATTATTTAAAAATATTTGACTTTCATTAATTATTTATTGAAAAAAAAAACAAATAAATCAATCTCATTTTTTTCAATAATACAAATAAATTTAATAAACAAATGTGAATATGAATACAACAAATAATGTACATAACTCAACAAATAATGAGACCGAGAAAATCAACACCAATATCAAACGGGTTTATTGAAAAAAGATATTTTTTGCAAAATATATATATATATATATATATAATGCAATAAATCCAATATCAAACCATTCACAAATTCCACTCCAATGTAAAGTAGACAAAGGAAAATTCATTGCGTGACTTAGGAATTTATTTAAAATCAATAAACGAGACTACCAAAAAAGTACTTAGGAAATTCAACCAACTGTAGGAAATTAATAAGATAAAAGCTAGGTAGTAGCAAGCTGTGTTATAGTTGTCATCTGGCTGGCTGTTTTTGTTCCCTTTCATAAATTCAACTCCCCTAATAATAATAATTCAAACCTAACGCACCACCGCCCCCGATCCAATCACATCAATAAATTACAATAAATTATAAACTATGGTTTTTTTTTTCATACAAATAATAATAATTAATATTCCAAAAAAAATAAAAATTAATTAATTAATTAATTAATTAATTACCAACGGCAACGCGTTATGGCGCTGCAGCCGCGGACGTAGGGATTGGCCTGCGCTCCGGGACGGCAATTGTAGTACGAAGCGCCGCGCCGCGAGCACGGCACGGCGTCTCTCTGAAGCGCGCCGTAGCTGATGTATCGGCGCGCGAAAAGGATTCTCCTCTCCGATTCCGATCGAAGGAGCTCGAATTCGTCGCCGCCGGCGAGACACTCTCCGACCGTCCCCTTGCATCCGGAATTCATCGCCGCCGACATCATCACAAGCTCCGACGATGCCGAGTGGTGCTCGCCTCCTGACGCCACACCGGCGAAAGCTATCGCGCAGCAGAGCAACAAATTCCACAGCACCGCCATTCGATTTCGCCGAAACCAAACCCGAAGAAATGACCAAATAAATAAATATAAAAATAAACAACGCTATATATATATATATATATTGCACACACATCGCCGTTAAAGCGTTACAATTAAATGAAGACGCGCTAGCCGCCTACAATAAATATGTACACCCTTATTTACTAGCGACACACAATTATTTTTAAATTAAAATTTAAAATTACACTAAACTCTAAATCCTAAATCCTGAATGTTCGTTAAGATTTACCTTTGGAAAAAAGTTTGGTAAGCATCCTTCGGGCATCGAGCGTTTTCCCCGGTTTCGCCACGACGAAACTGAGATGCCTTACGGTCGCCTCGCAAGGCGCCAACCCCTTATCGCACATCTCTTCGAACATCTTCCTCGCCTCGAGACGGCACGCCCTCTTCGTGGGACCCGAAGAAGACCCCTCCCGATACGCCAGCTCGCACCACCCGCCGATCAACACGTCGTAGCTCGACGAGTTGGGAGCCACTCCTCGTTTCCGCATCTCGTTCATGAGCTCCGCGGCGTGCTCCATCTTCCCGGCCTTCGAAAAACCGTTCATCGCCGCGTTGTAAGTCCCCACCCGAGGAACGAAGCCCCTCGCTATCGCCTCGCAGTACACCGTCACGGACTTCTTCATGTCGCCCGCCTTGCCGTAGCCGGCGATCAGGGCATCGAACGTGGCCGCGTTGGGGGCGAGGTTCCGTTCCTTCATCTCGGACACGAGACCTTCGGCCTTGTCGATCGACGCCCCGATGAGAATGTTGTAGGTCGCGACGTTAGGGGGAACTCCGTCGGTTTTCATCCGAGAAAACAGGGCGAAAGCCTTTTCCGGTTGACACGCCTTCGAATACCCTTGAATGAGAGCGTTGTAAGTGACGGTATCCGGAGAAAAACCGGCTTCCCTCATCTCTCGAAAAACGGATGATGCTTTTCGGATCAACTTCAGCCGAGACAGAGCAACGATAACGGCGTTATAGACGGAAACATCCAACTTAAGGCCCTTTTCTACGAGCTTACCGTGAGTCGTGAGGATCGTATCGCCTCGTTCACTTTCCGAAGCAGCAGCATTGATAAGATGCCGGTGAACGGTTGCGTTCGGATGAAATCCCGGAAAAGAACTCAGCAACAACATTGCCCGATCGACTTGAGCCGATTCGCATAGCCTCGACACTAAATGATTCATAGTTGCTTCGTTGGGCTTCAAGCCACGACTTTTCATCTCCCATAGAAGCTCACAAGCTTCGCTGAATTTCTCCCGTCTGCAATACGCATCGATTAACAGACGAAACGTAGCATGATCCGGATCGAAACCATCCTGCAGCAAGCCGTTGTAAACGGAATCCACTTCGTGATTCTCGATTTTGAGCAACCCCTTCAGCAGAACATTGCGTGCAATAGTATCGAAGCCGATTTTTTTAGAAGCCATTTCCCGAGCTACTTCGAAAGCATCGGCTTGTTTCCCGTCTTCGAAAAGGCCGTCCATCAGGGACGTGTAGTTTACACGGTCCGGCAGAAGTCCGGAGTTTTCGAACAATGCAACTGCATCATTCAACCTTCCACTCCTCCTCAGAGAATTAAAAAAGGCATCCATTACGTAGACGTTATCGCCTAATCCTCGCGATTTCATGTCATCATAAAGACTTTCAGCCATTGCGGTGTTACCGGATTTGAGAAAGCCGTCGATGAGAGAGGCGTAGGTGAAGCTATTCGGCAAAACGCCTTCACGGATCATCTTTTCCATTACTCGAATTGCTGCTTCCGGTTTTCGCTGCTTCACATAACCATCGATCAATGAAGAATAGGTTATCACATTAGGGGGAATGTTTTTCGCCTCCATTTGCGACATTAAGGATTCTGCAGCTTCCATATCACCTGTCTTGCAGAGTCCATTAACCATGGCTGAATAGGCGACGCAATTCGGAACAACATTCGACACCAGGAGTTCGAGAAACATATCCTCGGCCTCTCTTCTCCTCCCGATATTAAAAAAACCATGAACGAATATACTAAATAACACTACATCGAATGCAAGTCCACGAACGACCAGTTGACTTTGCAAGTTAAATGCAGCATCTGTATTACCGTTCTTGAGGAGGAAATCGAGTAAGATCGAGAAAGAGACATGATTCGGATCCATCTTTAACATCTCGCGAAAGAGGGACATTGCCTCATGTAACCTCCCACTCTTAAGAAGTTCATTCATGACACAGCTAAGTGTAACCACGTCAGGATCAATCCCGTTTTCGACCATTTTGCTGTAAAGGGACAACGCCTTTTCGGCTTGGAGATGCTTTCCATACCCACTGATCAACGAAGTATACGAAATACGATTCGCCCTCACGCCTTCCGTAGGAACCACGCTGCATTTTTTCTCATCCTCTCCGTTTATAGAATTACGGAGCTCCAAAAGCTCATTCATTAGACGAGTGGCAGCATCGAAATCCCCCATTTCGCAGAATCCATTGATCAAAGTATTGTAAGTTACGACATCAGGTTGAATGCCTTGTCCCCACATAGTATTCATCAAGTGAACAGCATCATTTAAATCACCAGCTTTGCAATAACCATGAATCAAAGTATTGAAACTGATCACAGAACCATGAGCACTGTCACTACAGAGCAAGTATCTCATCACCAGCATAGCATTTCCCAACATACCTTTCTCACAAAATCCTTTGATCAATATATTGCGAGTGAAATCGTCACAAGATATACCTCTTTTAAGCATCTCGGAGACCAAAGAAAGTCCGAGATCCACATAGCCGTGCTTACAGAAGAAGCCCCAAATAAGAGTGTTATAAGTGACAACATCACTCTCAAATCCATGCCGCTCCTGGTAATTATTTCTGAGCAATTCGAGGGCGCAATCAAAGTCCCCGAGCTTACACAGCGAGTGAACGACTATATTCTTGGTAATTACATTAGGTTTCACGCCAGATAAGTTCATGTCGTGATATAGGAGCATCACCTGATTTACCATCCCCGCGGAATTGAAGTGATTCAAGAGGTCGTTCCAAGCGCGCAATTCCGGCGGCGTAAATTGGCAACGCCTCATGACGGAGAATGCTTCCACGGCTCGGGAGAGGCGGCGGCATCTCAGGAAAAGGTGAATTAGCGTACAGAAGAGCGAAGCGTAGAACTGGTCCCGGTTTCGGATTGCAGTTGGTGAAGAAGAAGAAAAGGAAGAAGATGGCGATGAAAAAAATCGAATAATTCTTCTTGGCTTGTAGCAGCAGCAAATGAGCAGCTCACGCTGGAGCCGCGCCATTTTTGCCGATGAAGGAAAAAACCCAGTTGGGTTTTGAGTTTTTTTATACAAAAATCCACATCAAAATTTAAATTTAATGTTTTTTTTTTTATACAATAAACAACTCTAGTTTTATTTCTCGTTATATTTTAAATTTTCTATAATAATATCATAATTTTTATAAATATTTTAATAACAAAAATTTAAAATATAAAATATATTTAATAAAAATATATTTTTTATAAAAAAAATAAAATAAAATTATTTAATATATTTAATAAAAAATTCAAATTTATGTATTGTAATTAGGGGTGTGCACTATTCGGTTTTTACCGAAGATCGAACCGAAAATCGAATTTTTTCGGTAAACCGAAATCGAATTTCGTAATTCGGTTCGGTATTCGGTTTTAGAATTTTTGATATTTCGGTTTTCGGTTCGGTTCGGTAAAAACCGAACGGTTTTCGGTAAAAAACCGAAACCGAAAATATAAAATTAAAATTAATTTTTAAATAAAAGAGCCCAATTATTAAAATACCCAATATTTTATTTATAGTCCATTAAAAAAAGCTCATGCATAAAAAAAATCCCACTACCCAATATTTTACACATTTCATTTTTCACTCTTCAATTTCTCCTTCACGCACGACGCCGGGACGGGAATCGGTAGCGCCGCTGTTTCAAATCGACGAATTT
>KE531151.1:0-12955 GCA_000441915.1 Genlisea aurea | reverse complement strand
AAAACATGTACGTAGAAGAGATTATTTTATTTAAACTCTCTCAATAGTAACTACACACCCCAATCAAACGTAATATTGCTTAGAAAAGTAAATGAAAACAACTCTCCCCTTTAATATTGAATGGAAAGTGAATAGCTTTGTTTTGGTTATAAAAATCAAACCAGTTTCCGGCAAGAGATGGACCTTTTCAACGACGCCACTTGCATTTTCTCTGTCCTTCTGCCCACGCGACGGATTAAGTTTGCGATGCCTTTCTGGCTCGAGATTAAGTTTGCGATGCCTTCTTTATGGCTCGAGATTAAGTTTGCGATGCCTTTCTGGCTCTCGCGTGGCCCACAGGAGATGAGCTGCGGAATGCACCAAGATTTTTCCTCCTCCTTCACAGATTGAGCTCCCTCCGCCGTCGATTCCTCGGTGGCCGACGACGCCCGGACACCGTCGGATTTCATCAACGCTTCCAGTGTTTCAGAACTCGAATCCGACGCCGGCGGAGTGATCTCGATCTCCATCTCGTTTCCATTCGCCGCTATCTTCTTCTTCTCCTCTTCCTCACGCCGCCGACGCCGCTGTCCCTCGTCGGTCTGGGTCGATGCATCGGTGCCCAATGCCTTGTACACGCTGTACTCGGTCACATTGAGGTCGATAGCACCGCCGCAGGAGAGGTTCCGCCGCCGCCTTTCTCCGACGTCAATCTTTTTCTTCTCCGAGCCCTTTAGAACGTACTCGTCGTCCCCATTAACAGCTAAAATGAAATCGTCGTCGGACAAATCATGCCACACGAATCCATGCTTGTAGCTCCTGCAAAACACCCATAAAAACATAAATCCCAACAAAAACAAAAAAATAAATCCCGATTACCATTACCGTTTACAAGACCAGGAATACGTGGCCGCCATTCCTTCACCTCTAAGAACATTCAGTCGGCCGATCACATCTGCCATCAAAATTAAACGACTTACTTAAACCCTCCCTCCGAAATGGAGACAGACAGGCATACCTCTCAGAAACAAGGCATTGGGCGAGGAAGGGATGACCTCCATAAAATGCGGATGCTCAAGCTGCCCATTTCTACACAGATAGTAGACAACGGAAACTTTCCTCCCTCCGCCGGAAGGCGTAGACATTTGAAGAGGAGTGAGTAACTTGGTAGTCGTCCAGGGATTGATGCAA
This sequence comes from Genlisea aurea, assembly GCA_000441915.1. Taxonomy (NCBI): domain Eukaryota; kingdom Viridiplantae; phylum Streptophyta; class Magnoliopsida; order Lamiales; family Lentibulariaceae; genus Genlisea; species Genlisea aurea. Next base: position 11,785 of record KE531151.1, on the reverse strand, counting down.
ATCATGGGGCGGGGTGTGAAATGGAAGCGGGAGTAGGTAGGGAAATTCAAAAAAGAGGGCGGGCAACCGGAACAAATTATCTAACAACCAACCAACCAGGTGGGCGGTGGGCCTCCCCCATTCTGGGAAAGTGAATGGCCCTGTCTCCAAATATCAACGCATTCATGGCTACTCCAAAGGAAGGAAAGGCAAAGTAAAGTGCCTTTCAATTTCCAAGGCGACATTAATTATTCATTCCCATTGCTCGCGTGTTCCCTTTGGACTTGGTTTTTCACAATTTACAATGTAAAAACACAAGGCCGGTTGCAAATTATTGCAATGGGGGTTGGTTCAGGTTGAGTCGCTGTCATCCTCCGCCTTCAACTCGGCCGGCGGAAGAAAAGAATCCGGCGACAGCCCTTTGATGTTGAAGCCCACCTCCTCGATAACCCAAATCTCTTGCATCCTCGTCCTCACCTCACATTCCCAACTCCCTCCGCCTCCGAATCTCAACAGAGAGACGTCGGTTCTACCTCTGTGGGGGATATTGATCCCCTCAATCGTTCTGTAATCTCGAATGAATGATTCCGTCGCCGTCTCCCAGAAAACGTCGTTCCCTTTCAACCTCACCAGATGGGAATCTTCGATCTGGATCAACAGCCCTGTTTTCTGACTGAAACATCCCCATAAAGTGTGGCGGATTATATCGTAATTGGCGGCGCTGCTCCTTGCCCTCAGCGTCGATGCTTCCGCTTCCACTTTCAACACGAAGCAATCCTCGTTTCTAACTCTCTTCTCTCCGGTGCACACCGAGTCCGAGAACACATCCGCCACTAATCTCGGATCCAGTCCCTAAACACCCACGCATGAACAAATAATAATATTATACTACTGAAGTCAAGTCAATGGATTCTAATCCACCCATCCATCAAAATTGACTAGTGTGTATATGTCATGATGAACGAACCATTCATTCCATTGATTGGATTGATTCCTGAATTGGGGACTTTTTTGTTTTCTTTTACCTGAAGTAGTCGCCGGAGAGGTCGCGGTGGTCCACGAGAAGCGTGAGGATCTTGCCAGGGCGTTTGATGCCACACGACCTTGCCGTCACTACCGGCGCTGATTTTGGCGCCGGAAACCATCAATTCGAAGCTCCATAAATTTGGGCGTTTTTGCCACACAACAAACCCCCCAACTTCCCCTGATTCCCCTCCGATGAACTCCATATCGACCTTCCCCACGGCGTACATACTATGGATGGAATCCAGAGCATGGTCACCACCAGATGCTGCAACATACTGCCGAACAATGTACCTGGCCATGGATTTCCCCTGCGAAAAACCAACGGTATTGATTGATTATTGAATCCCTATGTCTATGGCTATGGAGTATGGATGATGATAAGAGAGAAAACAAACTCACGATCGGATGGTCTCCCCCGTTGAGGGTTGGATCGCAACAAGGGAGGGGCATAGGTATCAAGGGCGCCCCCAGAAGTCCTAGCAACAAGTGTAGCTGGGCGGGGGAAAGTGTGGATTGGAATGTTTCTTCAGGGATAGGAACTTCGAGAACTGTGTCGAGCCCATCCCGTCTCCGGAGATCGGGGCACAGAGTTCTCATGAGGACAAACTTCAATCGGAATGTGCAGGCTACAGCATATCTATGTTATGTATGAGTTGAAGTTGTTGGAAAGGATCTAGGGAATGGGGAATGGGGAATAGGGAATAGGGATAGATTAGTTATTTGACTTCCATCCAATTCTGAGATTTTGTATATCAATATATTATATTAGTAACGTACTCATCACGCAGACGCAGTACTCTGATCTCTGTCATGTCTATAATTAAAAAGCACACAAAAATCCATCTATCTACCCTATAATACCCTATCTGAGCGGGGGGTGGTACGCGAAGATGGAAATGAAAGAGCCAGGAGGCGATGAAGGCGAGAGAGAACCATGACAAAGTTGAGGAAGCGACGGCCCTTCCAAAATCTGGGAGCGCTTCGGTTTCATCTTGGGCAATCCCCATGCTGCTGCTGCTGCTATTATTATTATTATCCTCCAAGTCCAGGACGATGTACTCTGCTGCCACATTCTGGGCCGTCGATCCGCAGATCTCACACGTCCTGGACATACATACATAGTCATACATACAGTATTAATTAACAACACATCCAACATTCTTCTTCTCATTATGAGGTAGCCGGTAGCCGGTAGCCGGTAGGTGCTCACTTGTGTTCCCTTGATTCTGAACCAAACCTCGGCGCATTGCTTGTGTGCTGTGCCCAAATCATCTTTGCAGCAACAACCCAATTCATACCAATCTTCATCCCCATGCTCAGAACTTGGCAAGGCAAATCCGACAATCCCCCTCCCCCCCCGCATTCCAGATCCACCATTTCTACTTCTACACACGAACAATCTCTCGCATTCCCTCCTTTCTCACTCACATTATTACTCTCCCTGCATCATCTTTTACCTCCGACCACTGATGAAGCAAAATCGACGACATTTTGATGGACACGAATCCGCCCGCGTCAACAATCTTTTTTCAAAACCATCCATCCATCCATCAACAAAAACAAAGATTCCTTCCGCCTTTTACAAAAGTCCGGAAGAAAGAAAGGGTGGTTTTGACTTTTAACAAATCAATCCGGGGAATGGATAGATAGATAGAAAAAGACTTTGCCATTGCCGCCTGCTTTCGGCACGCGAGGATAATATAACAAAGGGTTTATTATGTATGCATAACGGATTTCTGCTCTGAATGATTCAACGCACGCGGCCATACCAACACGAAGAAAGGGTCAACTCTGTCCTTCAACCAACAAGGTCAACATGGAGAGCGCCATGTCTCCAGGAAATCCCTTGCTTCCTTCATCAGCAAACGTTTTCATTTCCTCATCCGAACCACCTAAAACTCTTTCAGCATTATCGAGCCCTCTTCGGATACTGAAAATATTGTCCAAATCAGAAGCAAGAGAAGCGAGCTCTGGACTTGGTGAAGTGGCGAGTAGTTCTTCGTAGTCTACGAATTCCGGTCCCAACAGTGAACTCTTATTTGTAGCAGCAGTTCCACTTCCACAGCAGCCATGGCCACAATGGGACGGAACCGCCTGCTCGCCGCCATCCATTAGTTTCAAAATTGTAGGAGATGATGATTGCTCGGGGAACAGGCCGCCTGAACACTTGTATACCCTGAATGCACCGATTCTCGCTGTGGGGCGACACACTGTTGAATGGTTTTCCTCAGCTTTTTCATGGTCATTGGGAGCTTCGTCTTCAGATTGTCTCGGTTTCAGCTCATCAGCTCCTTTTTGAGGCCAGCAACAATTCTCATTCCCGAATTTTTCTTCATCCTGATTCTGAGACATTTCATCGCACAACTTGAATGCATTCACATGCAAATCTTCTGAAGATAACTTGGATGTTTCAGTAGCCGTTGCCCTGCGAAGACTGGTTAACCTGCGCCGCAGAGTAGAGTTCCAGTGGTTCTTAATGGCATTGTCTGTTCTTCCAGGAAGAAGCTTGGCAATGGAAGCCCATTTATTGCCATGTATCACATGTGCCTCTAATATAATGCGATCTTCTTCATCTGCAAAGCATAAAAGGTAACGATAATATTATTTAATGGTTGACAAAAAAAAAACAACAAGAGCATCTAGAGGTTGGGTGTAATCGAATTTGAATGCAACGAAATCAATATATACGCGTATTTTTTCATTCGAGCATTTTCTCGAATAGTTGAAGTGCATCACATACCAGTAAAAGGCCTTCGTTTGACACGAGGGTCAAGTTGATTGCACCAACGGAGGCGGCACGACTTCCCAGAACGCCCCGGAATCCCTCTTGAGATGAAGCTCCAGTTCCTAGCCCCAAACTTACCAACCAACATCGTCAAAGCCTCATCCTCCTCCGGAGACCACGGGCCACGTACTTTCCGTTTCCCTTCCGCCACAATCGCACAACCACCATCCACCGCCATTGCGCCACCGTCCACTGATGCATCGATGATGTCGGTCACCCACCTATTTTTTCCATCGCCGCCGTCCATATTTCCTACTAAGGTCTCAATCAAACTCTCCAACGCCGTAACCGCAAGCAACTCTTTCTTCTTCCTAGTCAGGGAAAGAGCCTTGCTTCCTTCGTAACTGCAAAAGTCGGTCCAACGAATTGATTTCCCATTCCTTTTTGACGGTTTTGTCCTGCTCAATAAAAGACATCCGTACCCACCATGAACCTAGAAAGAAAGGCTTCGTTTGAGGGGTAGGAAAGTAATTCTACATCGTAACGGGCCCATTCCGTATAACAACCAACAACAGCTTGACCAATTTCCCAAGTGGGAAAGCGGGGCTCTTTCTTAATTAACGGAATTTGATTGTATTTAATTTCATCACTGCGGCCCAATTATTATTGTTATTTTTTTTAACTAACATACAATTTTTATTATTATTATTATTATTATTTAAGTATTGAATTTTATAATAAAATACATTTAATAGGAAATAATTTCATTTATTTATAAAACTAATGGGCCTATTTTAAAGGGCTTGTTCGTCCTCTTCTAAATTTGAATTTAGAAAGGCGGAGTTGTGCCGGAGTTGTAATTTGAAGTTGCGCCGGCGGCCCGCCCCTGCTCGATGAAATGCCAAGTGCGGTCGGAGAAAAACCGAGCAATCCTCTCAGAAGATCTCCCCGATTCCATCATTCAAATGGAGGAGGAGCTACGGTGAGTTCCGCGTCCAAGAGACGGAACCGCAGAAATGCCAATCGGATCTCGACCAAGGAAGACGAAGAAGGATCCAAGAGAAGTTCTACGAGGTCTGGCAAGTTGTACGGACGCAAAACCAGCGTCAAATTCCTTGATGATTCGCCGATAAAGGAGAAGACAAGGATTTCGGCTCCCCGAATTGGATTGGTGAACAAGAAACAGAATGAGAATGAAGGTGATTCAGCTGTGAAAGAGAGCCAACACCGGAGGCGGTCTGCAAGACTGGCCGGCATTAAATACAATCTGTCGGAGGAGACAGAAACCCCTGATTTGAAGAAGGAGCGGAGGAGCGGAGTGAGCGTCGTTCATGATGAGAGAACGACACAAGTCAGGGAAGAAACGCTCCATGGATGGAGTGAGGAGCAAGAAGTTGCCCTGAGAAACGCTTACTTCACAGCCAAACCAACACCACATTTCTGGAAAAAAGTTGCCAGAATGGTAAGTAACCTACCTCTTAGTCTGAATGGTTGTTAAGGAGCAAGAATGATGTCTGCCCGTGTATCTGCAGGTACCCGGGAAGTCTGCAGAGGAATGCTTTAATAGAATCCATTCAGATCTTTCCACCCCACATCAGCAACGGGCGATGATGATGATGATGCGGCCGAGGGGAAGGGGAAGGAAACCAGTTTCAGACCTCTCGCTTTCTCCAGCTAAATTACTCAACCCTGCAGACAAGAAGAAGAAGCGCAGGAGAAATAATACACTTGAAGCACAGAAGATGGTGAGGCGATTATTAGAGAAGCAAAAGAAGGATGATCAACATTATGAAGCTGATCTCTTTGACGTCCTTGAGCCAACACCTGATCCAATACCCTTCAATTTCAAAGACGACGATATTGCACTGGGAAAAGTATCCACTTCTCCATCATCCCATAAAAGGCCTCGTTCCAGGTACGTCGACACGCAGCAAGTGGAATTTTTTAGTCCCCCTGTGTTGAAGCAGATAAAGAACAAGGCTTTGCATGAGAGCTACATCGACCAACTGCATCAAAGGGATGCAAAGAGGAAATTGGAGTCACTGAAGAATGCCAAGCGAAATGAGAAACAAATGAATAATGACTTGAAAGTAGTAAACTCAGTGAAAGTTGCAAGAAATGCCCTAGTTTCTGATGCACAAGCTGTGCTCTCTCAGATTCAAACCTCGACCTCGCACATCACAGAGATTGATAGTGATGATGATCATACCAGTTGTCCTGAAGAAGAAGAAGATGAGAGTGACTCTATGCATAGCTGAGCTACTGAAAGCAAAATCTTTGTAAAGGTCATTTCAGCAGAGAGCATTACTATCTGATACACTGCTAAGCTAAACAACTCAAAAAATATAAATAATGTCAAGCAAAGCAAGATATGTAAATTGATACAAGAAAAATCCAAGGTACTCTGGACTGAACTGATCCAACTAATATGGATCCAAACATCTCCAAGAAAGAATCTCACTTCTAGGAAATCTGCAGTTTCAAACATGTACACGCTAAGAAGACTCATATCACAAAATGCGAAGAAAATGAAGCCATGTCATGACGAGAAAATGAAGGCATAGGAGGAGCTGAATAATAAATAAACACAAGTGATGCATAGCAGCTTACCCGGAAAACAAGCGCTTTAAGAAATGATCATCGTCATCCGGACACAAGCTTTACAAATATACAGAGTACATTGAGGAGTATTAAAGGAACCCTCAAGTACTGAGTTGCATAGATGAGACCAAGAATCTGTCCTTTCAATGAGTTCCTCTTGACTCCGGAATACTCTTGGAAGCTCCATCCTCGAGGAGTAAGAAATCGATCTTCATTCAGAATGGCCAATGAATTAGCAAGAAGAAGGAAACCCTCTAGCAATTTCCACAGCCCCATTTCCAGCACAGTTCAAATGTTCCTGCATTTTACAGGGACAAGTATATGCATGCATCATAAATTTTAATATTCAAGTGCAACATCCCTTAGTTAAACTAATACAAGGTGAGGATATATCAGACGAGAATCCATCTTAATGCCGTTACACAACTAGTTTTCCAGTATCACGTTTAAAAAAAAAAAAAAAATTCTAAAATTTGCTAGCATAAAATCCTCGACATCAACAACAGCAAACCAATAATTCAACTATTTTTAGGGTAAATTCCTATGGCGCGGAACTGATTTTCTGCAGGAGTTGTTCTGAGTCAGCATAAGAAACTGAAATTTTACATCGCAAAATAGAGGTCAAATTGGACTCTACTCTGCAATCGAAAATTGTGGAAAATCTTGATCCATCACAGGAAAATCAAACATATCTCTACCTTGACCGAGAGGAGGAAACCTCAATATCAAGAAAATACTAAATCGACAACACAGCCAGAGAGAACTTTGTTCTGCTTCTGTCGATTTTGTCGCGAGGCGAGAGAAAAAATGAAAAAAAGGTATGGCTACGTTTGGGCCCATAAGGATAGTTTCGGGCCTATTCAGTTCAATAATCTACAAGGCAAGCATTGATTTATAGGCTCCTACAGCCTACAGCCCACAGGCTACAGTACATGGACGGACAATAACAATATTCAATAATAATAATATTTTTGAGATGGAAAAATATCGATCTATTTGAGGACTTGTTTCTATATATATATATATATATTACGCGAATCAATAAAACCCACCTCTCCAGTCTCCTGTGTCGTGCAGCATTGCAGGGGTGATCTCGGCGCTCCGTCATTCACGGGCCCAGAAAAGCGATTCAACGAGTTTCGGATTTGGAAAGCCTTGGAGGAGTGGTTATATCTATCTTATCTGGAGGGGGATTTGGATTGGGTTCCGTAGCGTCTCAAATCCCTCAGATCCAGTGGGACGTTCTACGGATAGCTTTTTTTTAATTTGTGGGTCAACGAGAGATGTCGGCGTTGGGGGTTAATAAATCATCTTCTGGCCCTCTATTCACGGTGGGGCTGGTGGCATCGTGGTACTCATCCAACATCGGCGTGCTGCTGTTGAACAAGTACTTGTTGAGTAATTACGGATTCAAGTATCCGATTTTTTTGACAATGTGCCACATGATGGCTTGCTCTCTGCTCAGTTATATTTCCATAGTTTGGATGAAGGCTGTGCGTATGCAGGCGTTGAAATCTAGGAAACAGTTGATGAAAATCGCAGGACTGAGTGCCATATTCTGTTTCTCTGTGGTGAGTGGCAATATTTCTCTAAAGTATTTGCCCGTCAGCTTCAATCAAGCCATTGGAGCCACCACGCCCTTCTTTACGGCCGTCTTTGCTTATTTCATGACATTTAAGAAGGAGGCCCTGTTGACTTACATCACTTTGATACCCGTTGTTACCGGAGTCATCATCGCGAGCGGGGTGGGTGCGCCTTCTTTCTTATAAAGAAGCTCTCTCTCAATCAAATAAATAAATGTATTATTTTCTTCATCACAAAAAAAAATAAATAAATAAATGTATTTGCTTGTCAGGGCGAGCCTAGCTTTCATTTCTTCGGATTTATGATGTGCATCGGCGCAACAGCCGCCAGGGCGCTGAAGTCGGTAGTGCAAGGCATTCTGCTTTCAGGAGAAGGGTATGTATAACATCATTCTGATGTGAAGAAGTAAATTTATTTGTGAACGTATTATAACGTCCATCCAAGTCCTTTGTTTGATTTGATGGCAGGGAAAAACTCAACTCTATGAACCTGCTCATGTACATGGCACCAGTGGCTGTACTTCTTCTACTCCCTGCAACTCTTTTGATGGAAGAAAATGTTGTTGGCATCGCATTGGCCCTGGCAAGGAACGATTCCGGCATTCTTTGGTTGCTTCTCTTCAACTCCTCCCTCGCATTTTTCGTCAATCTCACCAATTTCCTCGTAACCAAGCACACGAGTGCCCTCACTCTCCAGGTACCTACCTACTACCTACTACCTAGTACCTAGTACGTACCATTCATTCTCACGGACCAATTTCTTCCTTCATAGGTTCTGGGCAATGCCAAGGGGGCTGTAGCAGTTGTCATTTCTATATTGATCTTCAGGAATCCTGTCTCTGTCACCGGCATGCTTGGATATTCACTCACTGTCGTGGGTGTCATCCTTTACAGTGAAGCCAAGAAAAGATCAAAATTCAGCAACACATCATAGACACTTGGACAGTAAGTAGACATCATAGACCCTTTTCAATTCATTTTTCGACCATACCACAAACGACTGTCTTAACTTTACTGGATGGAGGACTAGCAGAATATATAATTGTGTTATGCACTGCTGTCTGCTGAAACAAACATGTTTTTCTCATCAAGGAAAACAGAGAGATCTATCTACGTAAGCTGAGATATGATAACAGAGTATGAGACTGTCTTAACTGTTTACGGGATACAGCTTGCAACCAGAATCCAACTCAGGAGCAGCGTCAACGCAACTCCTTCCCTGGCTGACCTTCTGGACGCAGCAGAGAAACTCATGCGGTATTTCATTGTTAAATTTGGGTACATGATTCCCCAGTGTTGGCTGCTCGCAGAGGCAAAGGAAGTTCCATTACCAGTTGCTCTTGAAGCTCCACCATCAAACAACTGATAAATGTATGCCTCTGCCGGCCCTTCTTTTCTCAAAGGGGTTCCTGAACTAAATCTCAGGTGGTTTATCAAACCCTTCAAGTACATTTCAGCATAGTTTCCAGCAGATTGAACCTCCGCCTCGCTAGGCCAACCTGTCTCCGTCACGATCACAGGCAAATTCTCTTTCCCAGAAACCGCCATCGCTGCTATCACGGCATCAACCATCATGTCGAATAAGTTGCGGTACCTCACACCAGTTACTACATCGTCCCTATAATTGCAGGGATTCTCCTCGAAGAGAGCGTACCCGACCGGAATCTCGGAGTTCACTCTGTAGATGTTGTACGGGAACAGATTAATCATGAACGAAGAGTTTGTTTCATCCAGAAACTGCAGCAACGGACGGACGATCAAAGATCCAATAGGCTCATGGTACTCGGCGGAGGACGGCGGAAATGAATTCGCCATAATGTCCATAAAAGACAATGTCGTCGATACAGAAATCGTTGGAATCCCGAGGTCAATGAGGGAGAGGCGGAGGTTACGCATGGCCGGGAGCAGAATCGCTGATGAATCAACCGTCAAGTCTCCGCCAGAAGGCATCGTTATAACGTCTGAGCCCACGGAGATGATAGAAATCCTTGTCCGTGGATAGTAGGGCAGAACATAAGAATGCAGCCACAGATCGGAGGCAGAGCGGTTAGCAGCGAAGGCAGCAACAAGCTGGTTCGGAACGGAGAGAAGCAGAGTGATGTTAGTGTAAGCAAAGGCGCGGACAGCGGCTGTCGTCGGCTCGATCATGCGTACTGCGGATACTCGTAGAGCATGTAGTGCTGGTATAACATGCTCCGGCTGCGGCAGGTTAGGAATGGAAGGATTGTAAGTGACTCCGATGACAGTAGCGGCGGCAATGTTGCCGGAGAAGATTCCTAGCAGGAAGGCGATAGCAGTTGCGCAGAGAAGAGAAGCCATTCCACAAGAAACCATAAACCGCAAAAATCTTTTGGCGGGCAGAAATTACGAACCAACCAATACATAAAAGCCCAATACATGAAAGCCCAATATATATTGGCCCAAAACGAAATAGCTCCAAACGACGGCCACATATCATCCATCCAAACTCCAAAGGAAAGGAAGGCAGGCGATTGATTGTCACCTGGATGTGCGCCACGTGTCCAGTAATGGTTGTGCGCTTATCATCATCTCTTCCCCGCCATTCCCAAGTGATGAACTTAACTGAATAGAGAGAGAGGCCCTCCAATCTTTCGCCATGGAGACTGGTATAACGTCGTCATTTTACAGAGCTGCAATCTCGCCAAAAATTTCCACAACACAGCAATGTTCCACATTCAAAACCGCCAAGGTCTCTCCGTCTGATCTTCTCTGTATGCATTAATTAACTAAACGAATTTGTCGCTGATCTGTAGAGTTGGAAAACGAGTTCGATATTTGGACAGCCAGTGCCCAAGTCGTCAGGGGTGAAGGTTTCATCATCAAGGTCCAGGAGGAGTTCATCTGTAGTGACGACCAAGTGTGAGATCGGCGACAGTCTGGTGAGTAAGAAAGACATCGGATTTGCTTGCTTTCTTTTGTACTTGAGCATTTTTGGCTGTAGGAGGAGTTTCTGACGAAATCGACATCGGATAAGGGCCTAATCCGATTGCTGGTTTGTATGGGAGAAGCACTCCGTACGATTGCCTTCAAGGTGAGAACAGCTTCCTGTGGAGGAACAGCTTGTGTCAACTCCTTCGGCGACGAACAACTTGCTGTCGATTTGCTTGCTAACAAGCTTCTATTCGAGGTATGTATGGTCTGTTTTTTTTCCTGCAAAACAATATGCTTCAGAAGATGATTCTTCGTTATGGTGTTAGGCCTTGCAATATTCTCATTTCTGCAAATACGCTTGCTCTGAGGAAGTACCTGAGCTGCAGGACATGGGAGGACCAGCAGAAGGTGGTGGTTGGTTTCTGCAACTGCGAAACCATGCCTGCATTCAAACTACTAAAACCACAAGTTCTGTTTTGTATGAAACAGGAGGGTTCAGTGTTGCTTTTGATCCACTAGATGGTTCAAGTATAGTGGACACTAACTTCACCGTGGGGACGATATTTGGAGTGTGGCCGGGAGACAAGCTTACCGGTGTAACTGGAGGTGAACAGGTTGCTGCTGCAATGGGGATTTTCGGGCCCAGAACCACTTATGTTCTTGCTCTCAAGGACGCACCGGGAACGCATGAATTCCTCCTGCTTGATGAAGGTTGGTAGTTGGTACTTGGTAGGTAGCATTAAAATTCTGCACACACATAAACAAAACCAATCAAATTCTGCCTCAGGAAAATGGCAACACGTTAAGGATACAACCGCCATTGGAGAAGGAAAGATTTTCTCACCTGGTAATCTCAGAGCTACCTCAGACAACACCAACTACGCCAAGGTTCAACCATTTTTCTTCTACTCCTCTTCTTCGTACTTTACTAACTATTAACTAATCATGATATGATAAAACAAAAAAAAAAAAAAAAAAA
>KE531150.1:0-12647 GCA_000441915.1 Genlisea aurea | reverse complement strand
CATCAAACGGAATTGGATATATTTTGCCACAAAATGAAACATAAGGGATATAAATTGCAATTATAAACGAAAAGGGGTATTTTTTACAAAAATTGAAAAGAAAATGAGTATAAAATGCAATAAATCCATTTTTATTCATATGGTGAAACTTTTTCGGTCGCAAAAAAATAGGGTTTATGGCACTTTATAATCTTTATGTTTTTCGATTTTTATAATTACAAATTATAATAATTCCGTTTGATGGTATCATCAATTTGAGTATATTTTGTCACAGAATAAAATATAAGTTTTTTCTTCAAATGCTAAATGTTATTTTTTTCGTCAGTTAACGGCGTTGAGTATAAATTATTCAATTTTACTAATAAATAGATATTATTTATAATTATGAAAAAAAGATGAATATTTTTGTAAATATTGAAAACAAAGGTGCATCAATTACGAATAAATACCCAAAAACAGTAAAATACATTTGGTTTATTGCATTTTATACTTATTTTCTTTTCGATTTTTGTAAAAAATACTCATCTTTTTTCATAATTGCAATTTATACCCATTATACTTCATTTTGTGGCAAAATTTATCCATTCCGTTTGATGACGTTAAGTTAACGACATTTGGTATAAATTATTTATTTTTAAAATAAAATGGATATAATTTATAATTATAAAATAAAATGAATATTTTTTTTCAAAAATCGAAAATAAATAGATATAAATTTGAAGAATAAGCATCAATTTGGATGGGCCTCGATCCAATTCGGTTGATAAAAACTGTAGGCCCATTTTGGGCCCACGAATAGGCCACTAAATAGTCTATTTATACCTCTTGGGTTTGGGCTTGGTCTTGGGCCTGGCGTTTTCTAGTAAGACAAGACGCTTTCATTTATTTCATCATTGGTTGTTAAAGCATTCGCCATGGCTTGGAGGAAAATTCTCGCCTCGAGATACCTCGGCAGTCTCCTCCTCTCCCCCGCGAAATCGCGTTTCGCGCGCCGTTTTCTTCCATCGTCTTCCACTCGTCCGGCCGAATTCGAACTCTCCAGGTCCTACCACGACGGTCGGCCGAGAGGTCCTCTGTGGAGAGGCAAAAAACTCATCGGAAAAGAAGCTCTGTTCGTCGTACAAGGTCTTAAGCGGTTCAAGGACGATGAAGAGAAAATGGATACATTCGTCAACACGCACGTTCTCAGACTCCTGAAACTGGATATGGTCGCCGTTCTCGTAGAGCTCGAGCGCCAAGAAGAGGTCGATTTAGCTATCAAAGTAAGCAACTCTTTTCCTCATTACTCAGAATACCAACACTTTTCGTATAAATTTTGCACCGATTTGATCCTGAAAGGCTGAAACAATGTATTTACTGTGTACTTAGGGTTTAGGGTTTAAGCTATGTATTGCTTGTTCATATAAGATGTTCTTGTGAATGATCATATAATTCGCATTCGTTTGCATTTTGTGTATCAATTTGTTATTGAAACAATGTATGTATGTATTGTTTAGGGTTTAAGATATGTATTGCATTGTTCGTATACGGTGATCGTATAAATTCACATTCCAGGTGTTCAGAATCATACGAAAGCAGGATTGGTACGCCCCAGACGTGTACCTCTACAAGGACCTGATCGTGAGCCTGGCTCGACGCCGGAAGATGGACAAGGTGATGGAACTGTGGGGGGACATGAAGAAGGAAGACCTGTTCCCGGATTCCCAGACGTACACCGAAGTCATACGCGGCTTCCTCCTCCACGGCTCGCCCGCCGACGCCATGAACGTCTACGAGGACATGAAGAGGTCGCCCGAACTTCCCGAGCAGCTGCCCTTCAGGGTTCTCTTGAAGGGACTCCTGCCGCATCCCCTGTTGAGGAATCGAGTGAAGCAGGACTTCGAAGAGATCTTTCCGGATCAACGCGTTTACGATCCCCCGGAGGAGATCTTCGGACTGCGATGATGACGAAGGTACGGATTTTTATTTTTAACATAAGTTTTATTGATATCCAAAAGTTAGGAATGTAGGAATATCAACTAGTGATATTTCTACATTCCTATCTCACGTTTACCACCCCCACGTTGCCTATGGCTTCGTATGGGGGCCACATTAACCATCATTGGAGACTGAGTCTCTGGAAACGTCTCCGATGGAAAATTCGAAGGTACGGAAGGTACGGAATGCTTTCGAAAAAGTCGAAGAATTGAAGAAAAAAACTCAGTCATCATCATCATGGCAACACAATTGGAAGAGAGAAAAAGTTGGAAAACCACCTCTTGCCCTTTCTTTAACTAACTGGGGGGCTTGTAATACTTGGTAGGGACGAATGGCATTTTGGTAATAACGCCATCATAAGCTTTCCCCCTGATCACGATCTTCAATCGAGTCCCATTTTTGTGGAGGCCAGATTTCACGTACCCCATGGCGATGTTCTTCTTCAGACAGGGACTGAATCCTCCGCTCGTCACCTCCCCGATCGCCGCCCCGTTCTCGTCCCGTATCTCGCTGTGGCTCCTCGCGGGGGGACCGGACGAGAACAGCCCGACCCGCCTTATCGGAGGGCCGGTTTCGATCTGCTTCAGTATCGTCTCCGCTCCGAGAAAGCCGCCTTCGGCTCTCCTCCTCTTCCCGATCGCCCAAGCGAGCCCGGCTTCGACCGGAGTCGTGTGCTGCTCCATGTCGTTGCCGTACAGGCACAGGCCGGCCTCGAGACGGAGGCTGTCCCTGGCGCCCAGGCCGGTCAGCCGGACTTTGCCTCCGGACTTTTCGAGGATCGCTTTCGCCAGCTCGACTGCCGATTCCGAAGGAACCGATATTTCGAATCCATCTTCTCCAGTGTATCTATGAAAAGAAAATCATTTAAACCCTAAACCCTAAAAAACGCTGCAAAAAAAATACTTGTACCCTGTTCTTGTGAGGAAGCAATTTGCTCCATTGATGTCGAGGACCAGAAAATCACTGAAGTACATTTTGCTGAGATCTTGTTTGGTCAGGTGCTGTAGAACTTGCTCGGAGAGGGGACCCTTTTCGGAACAAAGACAGGCGAAATTTTCACGATTTCGAAGCGGAACAAAGTTGGTTGAGTGTGGTGTTTGTTTGTTTACCTGGAGAGCCAGAAGCGATCTCTCGTCGTGTATGTGCCACGACACGTCGCCGCCTTTCGACGTAAAAGACTTCATATGATGTTCGATGTGAGCGAGATCCTTATCCCTGCAACCTGCATTCACGACGACGTATATGTGTTGGTCCGTCACCTTCGTGATCACGGAATCGTCGATGGCGCCGCCCTTCTCGTTGGTGAACACGGTGAGGGTTCCGGTCCCGGGCTTGAGTCCGGCGACGTCGGCCACGACGAGCTTTTCCAGGAAAGGGACGGCGTCCTTCCCTCTCAAGCTCAGTCCGCACATGTGGGAGACGTCGAAGAGGCTGCCGTTCTCCCGGCAGTTCAAGGTGGAGTCCATGATGGAGTCCTTGTACTGGATGGGCATGCTCCACCCCGCGAAGGGGACCATTTTACCGCCGTTGGCGACGTGGAAGTCGTGGAGGACCGTCTTCTTGAGGTCGGCTTCCGAGGAGAGGAATCGACGGGAGATGGCTCTGGCGTCGGGGCGAGATAAACGGCGGGTGAGCGACTGGCCGAGCTGCCATAGTCCCCCTCCTCTCATCTTTACACCTAAGCACAACAACGACAAAAAACAAACAAACATCCATCTGATAAGAAGGCACAGTTTCAGATTCTCACAGCTTGCAAAAGTTTGAAAAACAACAAAATCAAAATCAATCATCAACACACAGAAATCAGCACCGGAAACGATGATGAACAGCGATCCGTTTCACTGACAATGTGATACTTTCCGACGGATTTCAGCAGAAAAAAAAAAAAAAACGAAATGCGATTCATTACGCTCCAAGCCAGATTCAGAAACGAGATAGATACTGCCGAGAATTGCAGAAATCGAGCAAGAATTCGTAAGGAGAATGCAGTACTACGACGTACCTGAGAAGAGTGACGCGTATTTCCTTCCTTATTTCTTGGAGAATGGGGATGCGATAACTCGATCGATAATCTCTACCGTGAAAAATTAGGATTCATAAATAGTCCGCGCAACACTAACGTACAGGAGGGAGGGAGGGCCCATGGTGATGGGCAGCGGGTGGAGGAGAGTTCGTGAGTCCAGATCAAGACCCCATCCTCATCGAGTGGGCGAGATTCAATCGGATTTACCGATTTTCAAACTCTCACTTCCCGATCGCCGGAGTGATTGCGCCGTCACGTCGAAGGCCACCGTGAAAAATTATTAAAATAGATAAATAAAACCCGAGCAATGATCGGGTCGGTCCGGGTCGGGTCAAACAGAACGGGTGGCTGTACTGGCTTCCGTTGTTCAGTGTGAGCCATAAAAGGCATTCTATTCATTCGTGGCCGCCATCGCTACACCTTCCTCTCATCGGAAGAGAAGGTTTCCGCCGCGATCGAGATGTGTGCCGGAATTTCTTCAGCCATCGTCGCGTAAGAAAAGAGATGAAGATCTTGCAAGGAGCTTCTATTTCCGATCGTCGTTTTGCTCTCCTCTACAACCGCCGCCGTAAAGGATCATCGTCATCGTCCGGTGCTGCTTATTCTTCTTCCTTGTGGAATTTCAGCAACAATCTCTGGCTCCGCCGTTCCGTCTCTCATCGAATCACTTCGAAGATATGGCCGGTTAGTCAATACCTTCCATTCATTGTTTTTCTCTTACCTTAACTCTTCGCCTCTCCACACCGTACCGTATTTGTTGTTCCACACAGTGTCGATTGACATCCTCCGATAACGAGTTCCGATCGTCGCGGAATATAGCCATCAGCCTGTTCAGGCGCTACCGGAATTCCGTCGATCGCGGAGGAGGTGACAGCCTAAAAGTAGATAAATCCTTTTTTCACGTTTCGTGAGTTTCCGATATTGACAAATTTCCACATGACGCATGCAAAGCGCGAAAACCGTTTGTTCTCATTCAGGAGTTCATCAATGGCGGCGTGAATGCATACGAATTGGGATGTACGGACGAAGGATTGAGGAAGGAGCTTCTGAACAACACAATGGAAATGCAAGAAGCTTATGGAGGAGGAGGCCTCCTCAGCTCCAACACCATGTCTCAACAAGTCATCTTCGACTGATTTAATTTCATATATATATATATATACTTAGATGTTGTTGAGGGTTTGTGGTTGCCTTGCGGTTTGCATAGGTTGAAGAATGTATCACGTGGGTGAGCCTCGTGTTCATCACGATTCTGTGCACGCCGCAGCCGACGATAGTCCGGTGGTCGTCGACGCCGCCGGTGTCGGACGAGATGCTGACGCGGTGGAAGGGTTTTTGCGCGATCATAGCAAACGCATATTTCACGAGGGGAATGGCTTGGCTACCCGTGAAGACGCTGCAGTTGGAACAGATGGTCGTGATGGGCGATGCCGAAGAACCGTCCGTCGTCGCCAGCAGGATGAGGCTCGTCTTCGGCACGCTTGAGGTCAGTCGGCCGATTTCGAAAACCTCTCTCTATTTTCAAATGAAAACAAGTTAATTAAGTAGAGAAAGGGTTTATATTTATACCCCATAAATTTACGACACATTTTGTCAAAAAAACGAAACACAACGATTCAACGGAACGCATTTGTTCCCCTAAAACAAAGAGGATATAAATTAGGGTTTTTAACAATTTCCGTCCCTATTGTTTTAAATTTTTACAAAAAATATCCATATCATTTCATAATTACAATTTATATCCCATTTGTTTCATAATTGCAATTTATGTCCCATATGTTTCATTTTTTAAACAAAATATATCCCAAATTGATAACGTCATCAAACGAAAGATGACGTCATCAAACGGAATGGACATAAATTGTCGATTTTTGAAACAAAAGGAATATAAATTGTAATTATGAAAGAAGAGAGATATTTTTTTGTAAAAATTGAAAACAATAGGGACGAAAATTGTTATAAATCCATATAAATTATAATTATGTAACATATCAGACATTTTTAAGGCATAAAATGTAAATAAACTTGTTTTCAAACCTCTCCTTCATCAGGTCGTCAGCCCACAGTGGCCGAGGGTGTGAGACCAGTTTCAAGTTTCAAACCCCTGCAATCTTCGCGAGCAAATAATTGTCGATCGTAATTGTTCATAAATGCTCTTTATTTTTTTCTAAATGTAATCAAAACAATAGTTAGATACTCATGTCACAACAAATAACTTTGAATATATATATACCTCGGAGTCCAAAATTGGCCGCAACGAATCATGAGTCGATGATCAGCAGTCACGACTTCGGCCGAAAGGAAACGCCACTACTTTGAAGCGCTTTCGTCGCACGCCAACAGACGGCCGAAGCCGATTCGGAAGTGCCCATCTGGTGGTGAAGAATCGAAACACAGAGGAGTCCGAAAAAAATAATCACCATTTTACAGTTCAATAAAATCATCCATGCATGACAAACAGTAGTTAGTACCTTGATTTCCATGGCATAGAAGTCTTGCCAGAGGCCCGCGTCTTGATCATAAGTCGAGAGCGCAGATTCGAACAATTTTCTGGCATTGCCGAGGCCGCTCGCGTCTTCGCCGGAGCATTGATTTAATTCGAGCTCGATGAAATTTCGATAGGCGACGAGTCCCGGATGAGGCAGACGAAGAAACCTGCGACAGTCGAAAGTTAACTCTATCGATACAAAACAATGACCTTTTAAGAAAACCCCTTACCTTTTATACACGTTTCTCGCACTTTCGACTCCGTCCCTTTCGAGAACATAATTTACGATCACAGACGAAAGCGAAAACCCGTCGTCGCAGCCCCCGTCTCTGGTCAACAGTAAGAACGATAACTCAACGAGCTTGTCGAAATAGCTCCTATGATCCGCAAAGTATTTCAGTCCCTGAAATGAAACATCTCTTATATGTTTAGAGTTTAGGGTTTCGACTTTAAAAAAAAAAAAACTATGAATACCGTTAACCACACGGTTTCGGCTTCCGTGATGCTGAACTTCATCAAAGCAGTTTTCAGAAGTTCGAAAAATTTCCGAAGGTCGCCCTTGCTCGGTGTGTTTGTTTTTCCCTGCAAATGGGACATCTCCAAGGAGAGCCTTAAAGCCCATAATTTGATCGCGTGCGGAAGCTTCTCGGTGCAGAGCTTTTCCATAAGCGCTTTCGCTTCGTCGAGATTTCCCAGCCGCAAAAGCAACGTAACATGTTGGAAAGCAAGATCGTCGGTTACGCATCCCAGCTTTTCAGCCTTTTCGAATATCATCCGATGAGGCGAAACCAGGTCCATGGTGTGATGATCGTTTGATTGCAAACCATCGCCGGTGATATCAACGAGAAACTTCACGTAAAGCTCGATGATCGTAGCGGATGGCATAGTTTCCAGCGCTTTGTCGTAAACCTAGAAGTGAATAAAAAACAATGAGTAACGAGTTCTAGGCAAACCACAGCCACACTAAAAGTTTGTCGAAGAAATTCAGAAATGAAAATAGAGAGTCACCCACCTGAATACCTCTGGTCAGATTCTCGGAATTTTTCTCCCCCTGACCGGCTATTTCGACTCGTGCCATCCAATCCCAGTACTCTGGATCCTCAGAAAAATCCTTTCTCAAGTCATCAAGTATTCTACTTCTCATTTCATCAGAATGCAATAAAGACGAGCTTTCTAGAATCTCGAGAAACCTTTTTCGAAGGCTGAAAGAATAAGGAAGGGCTTTAATCGCACTGCTGTAAACGGTTTGAAGAAGAACTAAACCATGCTCCCCAAACACATCTTGCTTTCCATCGGATTCACCGCCACTGTCGATATTCAGACTCATGAATGATTCATTGTGATCGTCCTTACGCAGTTCCTTATCCGGAATGATCTTTTCATGCGAATGCTTACCCTTGTCCTCTTCGTCCAAGGCGATTTTTAGAACTTTTAATTTATTGAGATGTGTAAGCTCCATCCGAAGGTATTCCACCCATAGATCCTCAGAAGTTGGGCATTCTCTCAAACCCTTTTGCATCAGAGCACGAGCAGCTGAAACGTTCAGATTGCTGTCGAATTCCCAAGCCGCTGCATAAATCCACACACTGGGTACTTTTGGATGAAATCTAACTAATTGAGCCAGAGCCTGAAAGAGCAAATCAGCGACGATACGATGAACTAATGTAGGCCAAAGATTATCAAGAAAACGATCGATGTAAGCAATGAGAAGCAATAAAGCCGCAAAAACTAACCACCTTTTTCATCCTGCCATGCTTTCTGGCTTTACAGAATTCTAGATACTGGAACCAGAGCTCTATATCCCCCTTGAAGCGATTCGTAGCGATCTCATAAGTCTTGATGATCCTCCTCACCCCAGCATGAATGGATGCCAATTTCTTGTAGCCTGATTTCTTCAGATAAGTTTTCATCCGGAGGCCGCGGAGAGTGTCGAGTTGTTTCTCGTATTCTATATAAGCCAGGAAATCCTTCTTGAGCGGACTCCGTCTCTTGAGACGGTACTCAAACTTCCGCCGCTGCTTCACTATCTCCGCTATCTCTTGGCGACTAAACAAACCAGTCTTCTCCAAATCGTCCAGCTCATCGAGCATGGACTCGAGCTTGAATTGAACCGCATCCGCCATATTCTCCGGTTCGCAATCTAGTCTCCTTCAATCTCCAGGAATCAGAAGGCGGCTGGTCGGAAATATTCTGCCGGCTTGCTCGTCGGAGGGAAAATACATACCCTTTCACCAAAATGCGCTAAATTAGGGCTAATAATGAATTATGGGCCCATAAGAGTTATTGGGCTCATTCGGCCCAAATACAAGCCCAACTACATGCCGCCGGAAAAACAGAGAACAGTAAAGGAAAGAAGAGGAAAGTGAAGAATAAGGCGGCGGTGAAGAAACCACTGAATAAACAAACTTCACGGCGATATGCGAAGAAAAAGGCCGGGACAGAGCTCCAAATCGAAGGATGGCCGTGACTGTGGAGGTAAGTATTTCAACCTAACGTTTTTATGGTCCATTGGCTACGATGATCAGGCAATATCCTTCAATCATATTATGCTCGTCGTTTGTAGAACTGACTGAAATATCGGAAAATCTCCATAAATCGGAAATATCTGGTGATCATGGTAATGTTTATATGCTCAATGTTTTGAGTTCATTGCATTTTGTATCAAATTGTTCTATTTTGATGTGGTGGAGCTGCTAGAAGGAATAGAGAGTGGGTTCAGTAATGAAGATCCCTTTGAAAAACCTTCATCTAAAGTGAGCTCACTCCCTCTTGGTCACTTTTTTTTTTTTTTTATATATTGATGATCGTTTTCGTTTACTCTTTACAACCCGTTAATCTGCTATAGGCGATTCGGTGAACATTTTGAATTTTTTTTTTGGATCTGATGCATTGCAGCATGATGAAGACAACTACAGTGATGATTGTATATGGGAAGATGGTTCTGCTCTTGAAGCTTCTTCTAAGAAAGATTCCGAAAGAGGTTGTTTGGTGGATGGTATTTCTGTTGAACTCGATATTTCGCAAGAGGTCTCTGGGAAAGTTCCTACTCGTCGAGCTTCATCAGAGGAGAAAGTTAATCGGCCTCTATGATTTGAAATTTTTATTTTTATTTTTCTTCCTCTGTCTTTGTAGTTTTCTTACGTATTTTTCGTGGTCGCAGGAAATAGCAGAGCTAGTTCACAAGACTCATTTGCTTTGTCTACTGGGAAGGGGAAGATTAATGGATAGTGCTTGTGATGATCCTCTAATTCAGGTCTATGACTTTTCCTTATTTCAACTGTTTTATTATCATTCTGTTAGAATTTTCGAAACTTCCGGATGAATTTGTGGCAGGCTTCTCTTCTATCCCTAGTTCCGGATCATCTGTTCAAGACTTTACAGAATCCGAAACTTACTTCTAGTTGTTTATCGCAGCTCGTCGGTTGGGTACAATTCCGTTTCATACTTTATAGTTCCATCTTTTTGTGTGCTGAAATCGAAGTTTCGACTTCATATTTCTTTTTCTTTTCTTTTTTTCTTTTCCCTCTCTGTTTACATGCAGTTCCGCAACAACTTTCGAGTTAGAAGTTCAAATATATCCGAGAGATCATGCCATTCATCGTTAGTTTCATTACTGCAAACTCGAGAAGGGACACCAGAAGCGGTATGCTGCAAACTAACCTGGTAAAGTTTTTTTGTTTATTATTTTGAATGTTCTGTTCTTTTGTAGGTTGCAGGCCTATCTGTATCGCTTTTCAGGGCTTTGAATCTCGCAGCCCGGTAATTCGTCATTCTCGTCTCTGTTGGTTGCCGTTAAAACTTCTATCGTTGAAAAACGAAAATTTTGAAAAATTTCTGGCTTCCATATACCGTGTGTTTCGGATCCTAGCTACAAGTATTCCGTTTTTTAACAGGTTCGTTTCCATGTTGGATGTAGCCCCCTTGAAACCCGAAGCTACGAAATCAAATAGCATGGAAAAATCTATGAAAAGAAAAGGAGATATATTTAGCTCACCAACATTGATGATTGCTGATCCCGGCTTGCCTTCGTCTGACTCTATAAGTTCAGAAAGCAATATTGCAGTTGGAAAGTCGATTCAGTATGGATGGAAAAATCAAGATTCTTGCATCAGCAATAAAAGAAAAGACAAAATGCTAGATGATCCATCAGTCTCTGGAGTCCCCGTCGATATTTCTGAATCGAAGAGGAAAGGCGATGTCGAATTCGAGCTGCAAATGGAAGTAGCTTTGGCAGCCACGGCTATCATCAGCAGTGGATCCCCGAATGCCACCACCCCGCCTTATAAGAAACTGAAAAGGGATTTCTCAAATGGACTTTCTACGGCTATGGGTTCGAAAAAAACGGGAGCCCCGATTTATTGGTCGGAGGTTTTTTGCAATGGCGAAAACTTGACCGGAAGATGGGTGCACGTTGATGCCGTCAGCGCGATCGTCGATGGAGAAGGGAATGTAGAAGCTGCAGCTGCTGCCTGCAAAAAGTCGTTAAGATACGCAGTCGCTTTTTCCGGGAACGGAGCTAAGGACGTCACACGAAGGTGAGAAATACGTCTTTCTTCGTTACTAAATTCTGTTTCGTGTTTGATGCATTCCCATTCTAGCTTATTTATTTCTATCTGTCGTTTCGATCTCAGATATTGCGTAAAATGGTATAAGATAGCGTCGGAAAGAGTTGATTCGACTTGGTGGGATTCAGTATTAGCACCACTGAAGGAGTTGGAGTCAGGAACAACAGGTATACTTCTTCTTCCACCTAGCTTCATGCCTGATCCATAAGAAAAATCGACAATGTAGAGTCGATCCCTGCAGAGCGTTCTACGAGGAGTTCCATGGAAGATTCGGAACTAGTAACCAGAGCACTAACCGAACCACTTCCCACCAATCAACAGGTCTCGTTGATTCTTTTCGTATCGAGTATTTTTTTCGACGCGAGTTTCTTTAGTTCTTTCTCTGTTTTTTTTTTTCGAGTTAGCAGGCGTATAGAAACCATCAACTGTATGCGATCGAAAGATGGATCAAGAAATACGAAGTCTTGCATCCCAAGGAACCCGTATTGGGGTATTGCGGCGGGCATCCCGTGTATCCACGCACTTGCGTCCAAAAGCTCCATACGAAGGAAATGTGGTTACGAGAGGGGTTGCAAGTGAAAGCCGGTGAATCCCCTGCTAAGGTTCTATACGTTTTCGAATACTTATTAATCTCTTATTATACATTTAAGACGAGAGGTATATTTACGATCGAATTGCATTTAAGATGATGCACAGCGAAGCTAAACGTAAGCAGCAGCCTGTTGATCATGATGGGAATCGTCGTGATGAAGAAACGACGGCTACTGCCCTTTACGGGAAGTGGCAAACCGAACCACTTCGCCTTCCTCGTGCAGTAGACGGGATCGTTCCCAAGGTGAGTAAGTTTTCACTCTCCCTCGGTAACGCGATACTCAAAAGTGTCGACACGGGGTGTTCGATTTTGATTTGTTAGAACGAACGAGGGCAAGTGGAAGTGTGGTCCGAGAAGTGCATTCCTCCCGGGACCGTCCACTTGAGGTATCCAAGGATCGGTGGCGTGGCGAGAAAGCTCGGTATCGACTTTGCTCCGGCAATGGTGGGATTCGAGTGGAGAAGAGGAGGCGGTTCAGTTCCCGTATTCGATGGTATCGTCTTGTGTTCCGAGTTCGAGGATGCAGTGATGGAGGTGAGTCGTGTTTTTCTTTCCGAGCTCATATTGGAACCGAAGTTGGTGCCCGCCGCTCAACGGTTTTTCGTTTTTTTCTGAAGGCGTATTCGGAGGAAGAAGGAAGAAGAGAAGGCGAAGAGAAGAGAAGGCGGGAAATGGATGCGTGCCGAAGGTGGCATCAGCTCCTTTCTTCTCTAGCGACTCTCCGGAGGTTGAATTGCTCATATGGCGACGGAAAGGCCGACGTTTCCCACCGTCACGAGTACGAGCTCGAGGAGGTCGTGTGTAACGACGGCGAAAGGATGAAAATGCGGCGGTGCCGGTGTGGATTCTCGGTTCAGGTTGAGGAATTGTAGGACTCTCCTTTCCAACGGACGAAAAAACCAAAAAACACCAACCAAAAATACATTCCTAAATGTGTTTATTGCATTTTCTATTCCTTATCTTTTCGATTTTTGCAAAAAATATTCCTTTTCTTTCATAATT
>KE531134.1:0-10642 GCA_000441915.1 Genlisea aurea | reverse complement strand
AAAAAAAAAAAAAAAAAAGTTAGACTAGCCGAACATATTCAAGATGCGACCAACACAACACGCCCATCAGTATCCATACATAGTTCATGATCATAAACACACAACAAGTAAGTTTGCTTCGATATCATGTTAAATTTCAAGAAATAAGTCGAATTCACAGCGACATAGACTCATAATAAAAGGAGTGGACTAAACTTTCAACAAAGGGTCTGGACCAAACATGTTTTGTTAGTCGTCTGGTCCAAAGGACTTGTAAGATATTATTATTATTTTTTAAATATTCCGATGAGACTTTACACCTTGCACAAAATCTGACCTTTTAAAATCCCAGAGGCTTTTATTTCGTTGCAAAGCATCAAAGCCAGACAGTCAATGCACCCATGTTGCGCTTTTGCTACTGCGAAAATATTCCACGTTGATTATGTGAGATTGAGGCTGAGAAAACAGCAAGTCAGATGGTTGAAAGTTTGAAACCGAACAAACCTTCGTCATCATTGCAGGATCTCCATTTCAGAACATTGCCAATTATTTTTCTGATTCGGATCAGATCAGGATAACTGTAAGCATCAAGTCCCCTAAACTGTAATCAGAAACATGAGGCCGTTTGGCAGCAAATACGATATTTTTCTTTGCAGACAAAGATGCTTGATGGGTTTACCGTGAGAGACGAACAAAATGAAAACAAGCAAACTTTGATTTTCATCACATCCTTGTTATCTATAGCTGATTCCAGCAGAGAGCATAGAATGGGAATGAGAACCTGAAAAATGCAAAAATCCGTACACCATCCATTACATTACAACAAAGAGAATACAAAATCAATATTTATCGACTTATTTGATACTTAGTGGATCACCCACATTATAATAAAAAAAAGAAGAAGAGTGAGAGAGAGAGCTAGGTGATACCACGCTTTCGAGGATCAGACCAAATCAATTTTTTTCCTTTTCACAGCCTTATAAGCTGATGTCAAAGAAATCACCTACATAAGTACACTATTCAATCCTCCTTCTCAAGCCCAACTACATTCTTAGTTGAGACTTGACATTTGCGTTCTTTTCTTAATAGAAATTAACATCTAGCATTCATTTGTTATTAGTGCCATTCTATATAGAATTGTGTCCATGAATCACTTTCGAAATAAATATTCACAAACCTCGGGGTGGATTCTTCCGCAGAGCTCGGCAGCAAGCTTCTGTACATCTCTGAACTCAGAATTACTCAAAGCCCTAAGCAATGATTAGAAATACAATTCTCAAGCGACAGTTGTGTAAGCTAACTTTTTATACATTTTTGTAAAACTGACAAGACCTATTTATAATAAAGGCAGCTATAGAATCAGGAACCTCATTGCAGAAAACCCCATCTTCTGAAACAACGTAAAAAAAGAAAGAATTTAAGATTATTAAAAAATCATGTTGATGAAAAATGGCACCAGGAAGAGTGGGAACGTTGAATGGAAGCATTACCATAAACAGTAGAGTTTCTTGATAAATCACCATACACAAGATTGGAATTCAGATCATCAAAAACTGTTATGGGAAGTAGTCTGATTATAAGCAAAGGACAGATGCGACTGAAGAGACTGCTCTCGGGCCTCATGGTTTCATTGCTTAAATCTACCCTGTAATGTTAAAAATTGAGCTCATCAAAACCAAACACTGCATAGAAACTGCAAATAGACGACGCTAATATAAGCCTGAATGTAATTAATTTATCAATGGCTACTCTCTCAAATACACTCATTAGTACATTAAAGATGCAGACAAAAAAGGGGTAACATTTTAATCACTTTATTGAAGAAATTGTAAAATTCAGACATGAATAAATGAATAAAGAGGAGTGAAGAAATAGTAAAACAGATTGGACATTAGCAAACAAGACGTTGAAAATTGGCAGAAACAATAAAGCAACACGAGATCAAGATGTTACTCGCCATTTCTGATCTCTCATATACAATATCAGTCGACGAAAGATGACATCCACAGCTTCCGCTAAGTATTCAGTTATGAGACTCAGGAACTTGACCATAATAGCATTAGATGGTTGGGCAAGCATCTTGTCTATCAAAGATCCAGCTATTTCGCATCGAATCTCGTTCTGAAAATTCTGAGGAATTGTGGTTCAATAACCAAGAGTGAAAGAGCTAACAGGTTAACTATTAACACATATTGAGCCCCCGAATCATATAAAGCAAGACCAGACTTAGAGCGGAAAGCATATCATCATGAAACAGATTATATTCTGAAAAAAGGTAATAAGTTGAACTCAAATGCAGCATCATCTGTCTTACATTTTTGGTCCACTCTGACAACAGTTTGAGGACCTTATTGGCATCAAACTCAGGTTCAGCCATAAATTGTTCATTTATTTTTGAAGAATTCATATCTGGATTTTGAGAAAGTTCACTGCATAAGAAAATAACCACAAGTTAAATAATCCTCTCTGAATTCAGGAAATTGGCATCCAATTTTTGATGGGTATCGATTAGCCTACAATTCCTGGCCTCAAATGTTATGAAAATAAAAACAAAATCTTGCGATATACCTGACGTTATCAAGCAACAACAGCAAAGTTTTAGAATCCTCCTTGTGGTATCCCAACAAGGCCAAAAGTGCAGCTTCTGCTGATATTTCTTCCTGTTGATTTGTGGAACAGAGCTGGAGAACAAGTGCAGGCAAGACAAGTGGTGGGTCTGCAACAATAGAAGAAGTAACTCTAAGAAATATTTTGGAGTTTAGTAGCTGCCTGAAGCTGGCAAAAAGATAAATGTCTATTCTTCCACTTGAAACGTAAGTAGTGCTCAAAAAGTTCATGCACCCAAACATGTTACATCAGAAAGAGAGAGAAAAGGGCTTCAACATTAAGGGAAACTGCAACATCAGAAGATTTGATGACTATAAATGAGACAGGTATTAAAGAACTGACAAGATAAAATAATCACTAGCTCTTCAATTTCATTGGGATCAAGAAACTTGGCATATAATAAAATCGAGATCTAACAAGACAAAATGCTACATATGCTCTTATTTCGAATACAGACAAATCAACTAACCCATCAAGGGAATGAAGCTAGCTGCTTGGTTATGAATGTACATCTCTTCATCTCCAAGACATCTTAACAAGTGATTCGCAATATCATGCCTAGGAAAAAAAAAAATAGCAAATGAAAGAATGAGGCCAATACAAGATGCATATTGCAGCCCATTTTATTGCATACCATGCTGCTCGTGAAAGTGCATTATCATTCTCCGAATTGTGGATGAGATATGTCAAAACATCAACAGCATTCATCCTCTGAGCAACAGTTTTTGAGTAGAGACACTTAAAAACTTCATTGAGACAGATGCTATCGGAGCAACTGTCATGCAAAATCTAATGAACGTTAATTTTTAACATAATAAAAATTAGTGACATGAAAAACATAAAGTTCATGATTTATTGAACCTCAAACAATACTCTCCCACCAGCTTGACAACAGCTTTAGCAGCAGCATCCCGTTCATCCAACAGGTTTGTCAGGATAGGAAGATAATCAGCCACTTGACCATCACTAGCAATACCCGTCCTCGATGAAATATGGTTTGTTCCAGCAATTAGAGCCTTGAGCATGTAAATAACTCCATCAATCAACCCCTCATGACCAGATTGCAGCTGCAAAGCATAATTATTATTTGAGAACCCAAACAAAACAAAGTGCAAAATATACAAGACCCATTAGCATCTTGAGAAAAATCTACTAACATAATTGAGACATCTACTACTTTAAATTGGAAGCAAGTCTAATCATTAAATTCAATACAATAGAAAAGTATGACGACCTGAGACATGATAAGTTGTGAAATCTGAGTTCCAAACTCCGTTATGGCATCTCCAAACTGTTGGTTATCAAGTCTACCCAATAACAATAAAAGACAGTTCAGGAAAAAGCTTATAGTTGCAGATTTGCCTTCTTTATCCATATTTCGTTCTTCGACTTGGTTATCTGCAAAGTACTGAAATATTTCTTATATAAACATCAGGCCACAACTTATAAAGGACAGTAATAGGGCAGGCAATTCATGCAGGCAAGACATGTATCATAAAGTAGAGCCGCATTAAAGTGAATATTATCTGGCTTTCAGAACAGAATACTCTGCTACCTGAACTCCAGACAAATACTGTTGCAGTAGATCCTTGTATCTGTAAGAAAATCCACGGTCCTCTAGGTGAGAGAGTGCACCGTAATGTTTCCAACAAGAAGAAAGTAGCAAAACGTCGGTATTTGTTTCTATATCTGTATCTAATTAGCGAAAAAAAAAAAAACGAAAAAAAAATAAGCAAATAAAAATGGTACGAGGCTTGGATGAAATTCCCTCAAGTTATAAAGAATAAATAAATGACGTGTACCTTGATCAGAATGTTCTTTCAGTCCCTGCAACCAACTTAATACTCTCTCCAATCCTTTTGAGTGCAAAGATCGGCTTCTCTTGCTCCACTGATTGATTTGTTTTTTTAGAAAAAAATGTCAAGATAAACAACTTTAATTATGGATGAAAGATCTCAGTAAATTGAATCAGGAATATGAAAGAGCTCTTACTATTTCAGCTGATAAATTAACCATTCAACTGAAAAATGGTAGGGTAATTTTGGCACATAAACACCAAATATTATAAAAACAAATTTTGGATCATCAGAGAGAACAAATTTTGATGATCATGCTCTCAAAAAATCAAGAAGAAATGTTGAGTCCAAATGTAAAAAAAAAAATCTTGAAAATGCAATTCAAGAAACAATTATGTTCCGGAGCTTACATTTTTATCTTCCATAGGGTATATGAATTGTTTGACAGGAATAAGCACATTTCGGGTAAAATAAGAAAGAATAATATTGAAAAGAAAGAAAAGACCGGGATAAATTTATCGGATTAAGATCATACATCTTTAAGTTTCTTTAAGAGAGAAATAATCTCATCGAGATTATTCCAGAGCAGTGAACTCAACTCCAGGCTTAAGGGCAGCTCAGACATTGTCCTCATTGAATTGTGATCCGCATCATCAAGGGTAGAAACTAACACCTTGGTGGGCCGAATCTTAACAGGCAAACTTTTTTTTACACTCTTTGCCGTGCTATTCAATGGCAACTCCGTTTGGGTTAGTGCAACAGTGAGTGATAAAATGAAATCAGAAGCAGCTACAGCAAGCCGTGTCGGTAATTCAAATCCCTCATTCACATTGCTACAGTAAGAATAAAGCAGATACTCAATTAAAAACATAGCCATCCACCCAAAAAAAGAAACAAGAATCAAAGCCTCAGTCATAGTAATATGAGCATGTGCATATTCCCGCATGGATTCAATTCGAAAAACTGGGACGGCTATAGAATAGTAGGCCTACCTCCCAACATGTACTATAGATATGAGATGTGCAATAGACTGACAGAATATCTTCAACATGGCAGCCCTCTTTTCCATTATTGCTGCATCAACGCCACCAAAAAAAATACAATTTAAAACACAAAACCTCCAAGAACACGTTTAATACAGGTATATTCCTATTAGGTGGAAAGACGAAATTAATAATCTCAAAACAGCAAAATGTAAGAGTGACAGCTTGAGTAACATTTTTTATTTGTTCATATCCAAGACTTCAACGTCCAGCAGAACCTTGAAGGTCAATAGCACATCCATGGAAACCTATCTTACCCATGATCTCACCAAAAAAGATTTGCAACAAATAACAACAGGTATTGATAGTGAAGCTTTTACCTGTACAAGAAAGTCTTGCTGTAATGTCAGATTCAATAAGATTGCGACAAAGGATACACCACCCAAGAGCCATATAGCGATCAAATCTTCCCAAAATAACGGAAGCCAATTTATTGGCAACAGCTTCGAACATAATCTCATCTTGAAACAGCCAGTTTAGAAGTATCAGCTCCTGGTTTCTGTGTTTTGAATCTCTTATTGCCAATGACTGACAATGAAGCCAAAACAAATTTATTTTTGAAAATAGAGAATAAACCATTCAACGATAACCATGATACTTGAGAAAACTACTGCATACATTTTGAACAATGGGCAAGATAACAAGGTCCAAATGATTGCCTCTCTCCGCAGCTTCTTTCACATACTTATGGAGAAACCATAGGGACTGCTCCAGAGATTCTTACAATGAAAAACGAACACCAAAGAATAAATACTTTCAAATTCCAGCACCTTGGCTTACCAGTAAACAAATCAACTGTTGGCAAATTCGATAACCATACCACCAAGTGGGGCGACTTTTGGAAGGGTAGTAGTAGACAGAGATATGGCGGTCTGAAGTTTACTGACTTTCGCCATGAGAAGAGTTGTCATGACACGGCCCACGGTGGCCGCAACTACCGGACTGGAATCCGGACTCTCTGCTGCGGTTAATTTGTACTCTATTCCTTGATCCATGAAGTGACGAAACGCCGCAACACCAGGGTATAATTAAGACTAAAAATCCTAAATAAAAGGGTCTGGAGTTATTAACCCTTTTTCTTCACTCCGCCGCGTAGCCAGTCACCGCCATGCCGCCGCCGTTGTTAGAATGCTGAAAAAGCAGTGCTGCGATCTACGTAAATGCTCCAGTTATCCCCCAGGGAAAGTTTACTTCGCACAGGATTTTCTCAAAATTTTTCAAACCATATAAACTTTGAATCGAACTGTCGTTTGATATGCAATGACTTGGTGGATTGCATTAGTCGGAGGAATCTTCGCAGAGGCCAATCTCTCCACGGCCACGTCGTGAAATCCGGCATTCAATTAATTCCTCAGGTCTGCCACCATTTAATCAATTTCTACTCCAAGGTGGAGTTACCGTACCGATCGGAGCAAGTTTTCATCGAAAGCCAACTCAAATCATCCACCACTTGGAGCTCCGTCATATCGAATTTCGTTCGCAATGAACAACCTGTTCGTGGGCTGGAGTATTTCAAGTTAATGCTGCAGAAAGGTACGATTTCCCCGGACGATCATATCTTTCCTTCCGCAACGAAAGCTTGTGGTATGATCGATGAAACCATTCTGGGGCAGTCAATTCATTGCATAGCAATCAAAACTGGGTATGATATGAATATCTTCGTGGGAAGCTCACTGGTAGACATGTATGCGAAATGCGGGAGTTTAATCGAAGCCCGGAAGGTGTTCGACGAAATGCCTGAGAGAAATGTAGTCACCTGGACCGGGTTGATCTATGGCTATGCGCAGAATGGTAACCATGACGATGCTTTAACTCTTTTCAAAGATGCATTTCGTGATGATACAGACTTGAACGTCAATGATTTCACACTCTCAAGCGTGATCCGGATATGCGGGAATTCGACATTGTTCAAATTAGGCATCCAGATTCATGCTCTGTGCTTGAAGATGAACTACGATGAGTCCAGTTTCGTTGGGAGTGGTTTAATCTCCATGTACTCGAAGAATGGCATGATCGAACACGCTTATCATATCTTCAACCAGGTTTCTGATAAGAACTTAGGATTATGGAACTCCATCTTGATCGCATGTGCTCAGCATTCGCATACGGATTCCGTATTCGATTTCTTCGGCGAAATGCAATCATCAGGCGCGAAGCCGAATCACATTACATTCCTGTGCATTTTATATGCTTGTAGCCATGCTGGTTTAGAAGGAGAAGGCAAGCAATATTTCAGTATGATGAAGAAATACGGCCTAGAGCCAGAGGCCGAGCATTACGCCTCGATGGTGGATATGTTAGGCCGATGTGGGAAGTTACAGGAAGCGATGACACTAGTCGAAGGGATGCCGATGCAGCCAACGGAGTCCGTTTGGGGAGCTTTGTTGACAGGTTGCAAAATCCATAGGAACATAGAATTAGCGAGCCTTGTTGCGGATAAAGTATTCGGATCAGGGCACGTGAGCCCCGGCCTCCATGTGATGCTATCAAATGCTTATGCATCTGCTGGTAGGCCGCATTATTATTCATTATGTGTCGAAATCATTGAAAAGGAGTGGTGCAGGTCGATACGAGGAGGCTGCGAATGCGCGAAAGATGCTGAGGGACCGCGGGCAGAAGAAGGAAACGGGGCTGAGTTGGGTGGAGGAGGGAAACGTGATCCACGCATTCAGTTCAGGTGAC
This sequence comes from Genlisea aurea, assembly GCA_000441915.1. Taxonomy (NCBI): domain Eukaryota; kingdom Viridiplantae; phylum Streptophyta; class Magnoliopsida; order Lamiales; family Lentibulariaceae; genus Genlisea; species Genlisea aurea. The sequence goes on along the minus strand of KE531134.1, from coordinate 2,535 downwards.
CGGAAACATGAGATCTCCGATCAGATATACGGAAAACTGGAGGAACTGCAGAGGGAAATGGAGAGAAACGGTTACACAGCGGCTGGGAGCGCGATGCATCACAGCGAGAGGTTGGCGATCGGTTTCGCGCTGCTGAGATTTCCGGCTGAGAGGGCTATCGTGGTGATGAAGAACTTGAGGATCTGCGGCGACTGCCACATGGCGGTGAAGTTCATGTCACTGTGTACTAAAAGGGTCATAACTGTCAGAGACAACAATCGGTTTCATCGGTTTCAGGATGGCAGTTGTTCATGTCGTGATTACTGGTGACTTTTTGTGTGAAAAATAAACATGTTGATTGTTTATTAATTGATTAATGGTTGTGATCGGACGGTCAAACCCACATCGGTGAATCCCATTCAGTCTACTTTTGATAATATTAATCCTGCTATATATATGTCTCTGTTGGTCCCATTTTTACGGTTTCACTTAACTTTTAAATCCCTATAGAACCAAGGTGACTTAGGATGATTCTTTATCTCTTAAAATTAATAATTTATTAAAAATTAAAATTAAGCTCATCCCTTAACTATTAATTAATTCTCATGATTAATCCACAACCGATCATTCACATCCAGATCCAGATCCAGATCCAGGACCACTAACATATATGTATAAAATTTAATCTAGTAGTTTATGGAATGAATTTTTTATAAAATGATTCAATTCAAAAATATATGTTGATTTCAGTTCATGACGGGGCCGTGTTATTTGGTATCTACCTTGGGATTTTGTTGAATGGATTAGTGTTTCTGACATCTCGAATAACAATTCAATAGGCTTCGAGGATTTGATTTTTTGGAGTGGATGCGTGATGGAAATCGGGGAAAAAATTATTTCGGCGTTGCAGGAAAAAAAATTTACGACTGACTGAAGGACATTAATTAATAATGTGTTCCGTCCAGATTGTGTGTTGGAAATTTAATAATGTAAAGTTTCATGACCGGGTGTCTGTTCATAAGTGTCTGTTTATGTAATATCTAAAAAATTTATGACTATCCGAACCCGAAGCAGCGTAGTTTTGGCCGGGCACGGTGGCTGTTCATCAACGCAAGACACGGCCCACGGGAGAGATGGATCAAAACTTTGAATTATTTCAATGTTACTAAAGATGTGAAATTTGCTTAATTGTTCCATACTAATCATCACTACTTAGGTGTTGTTTGGTATGTGAATTTGGATGGTGTTATGAGTTGTTAAATTCAATAACGTCCAATAAATACAAGTTTGGCAGACGGATTTAAAATTTAAAATAATTCCGTCAACGGAGTTGTTAGTTGTTATTATGTTAAAAATAAAACCGTCCAATATGGTGGAATTAATTTGACCTCGTTGTGGAGTTAATAATTTTTACCATTTTACCTCTGTTTCATTTAATTTATCATATCCTCTCTCTTCGGCGAGCCAACATGGATTTCTTCGTCGCCGGCACTACCATTTCGACGCCCGACCCAGTCCTTCGCCGGCTGACCAGATTGAGGAATCCGCAATCTCGAAACAATCGGCCGCTTGCTTCCGCCGTGCCGTTCTCTTGCAGGAGGGCTTGCGGGTGGTGTTGGACTTTTTTTTATATTTTTATATTAGGGTTAATATATAATATTGTAATTTACGTCATATATACCTGATTCAATTTACATCTTCAACCAAACGCGACATTGTTATTTAATTTAAACACTGCAACCAAACACGTTTCTAAAATAAATTAAAACCAGGTGAATGACATATAAAAATCGGAACTACTAATCCCACCTCTACCCTGTTCCGCTACCAAACATCCACTTAGAGGGAGCTACCACCTAACTTATTATCTGCAGTCTGCAGACAATAAATAGGATCAATAAAATTTAGAGGGAGAATTATTGGAATAGATTCTGCAAAATAAATCATCAATAGATACAATTATTTGTTTTAGATGCAAAAATGTATGTTTAAATTTCATAATTTATCATTAATCTTTGCCAACTTTTGGTCACAATTATTCAAAAATTACAAAATTAACTGCAAATTTTTTTATAATTATAATTTAAGCTACAAAAATTTCATAATTTTGCAACAAAATACAAAATAAAAATACTTGGATTACTCTCAATCTCTGATTTTTTTTTAATTGATCAGAATTCTAAAATAATTTTCTATTCATTATTTCAAGATATATTAATTGGGTGATGATTAAAATATTACCTCTACAGCCTAAATAATAAGTATTTGTTGATTAAAAAAACCTATAATCAATAAAGTATTGTTGGATTCATATATAAAATGAATTCCCATTTGAATATAAAATAATTCACCTAACTTTTAATTATTTGAATGGGTCCACGGATCCCAAATTTCGCTAACGCGCACATAGTATGAGTTAATCATTGTTAATTACTTTGTATCAAAATTTTTTATGTTACTTTTAATTATTTATGAGGTATATATTTCAAAACTAAACTATGAACCAATCAAAAAAAAAAAAAAACTAAACTATGAACCAATCAAAAAAAAAAAAAA
>KE531103.1:0-24110 GCA_000441915.1 Genlisea aurea | reverse complement strand
AAAAAAAAAAAAAAAAAAAAAAATTTAAATAAAAAACTAAAAAAATTTAAAAAATTAAAAAGAGATATAAATTAGTATAAATAAAAATTATTATTTCTTAATAATTAAATTAATTTTAATATTTAGAAAATTAATTTTAAATATAATTTATAACTAATGAGGAAATAGAATTTATTATAAATATTTTTTTAATTAATTTTATTTAAAATATAGTAATGATCTTAAAATTATATTTAAAAATTAAATATTATAATTATAATTTATTTTTTTTTATTAATTTTTAAAATAGAATAAAAAAAAAGACAATATAAATTATTTAAATAATATTATTTATAAAAATTTATAGTAAAATTAAAATCTTAGTTTATTAATAATATAATTTAAATATAAAATTTTTATTAAAATTAAAATCATTAAAAAATTATTATTTTGTGTCATTTAAAAGATAAATATACAGAGTATGTATAATTTTATTTAAAAATAATTAATGATTTTAAAGAATCTTATTAGAAATTAAATAGAACCACTGTGATTAAAATACTTAATGTAGTACAGAGATTATAAATTGGTAAATTTACTATTTTTATACAAGTAATCTAATAGATTATTTGGTAATGTGGATCTAATGGTCATCTAGAGAGGGTATTCCGAGAGGCCAATCACATTTGGAATATAGAATTGATCCTCTTTGGCTAAAAAAAAAAAAGATGTAGATGAAGGCGCATTAGAACGTATCTAAACTCGTGGTAATATCTTTTAGTGGAGAATTAATAGGTAGGTTTAGTTAAGATAAGATTAGAGACTGAAGTATAAAAGAGATGTGGGCCTCGGTTAAGATAAATAAATTTTAAAATAAAATAAATATTCATAAAAATAGTTTAAAGCCTTGCGTATTTAAAAATAAATTTTAATTTTGTAATAATAGTTAATATAATTAATTAATTAAAAGAAAAAAAAATTTTTTTTTCTGTAATAAAATTAATTTTATTATATTAATAACTAAATGTTAGTATTTTTATTATATAAATTTATAAAAATATTAAAAATTCGGTAAATAATTTTATAAAAAATTTTTAAATTAAATTTCAATAAGATTATTTATTGAATGAATATATTCGTATTTTTTAAGAATATTAACTAATATTATTAAATGATTATAAAAAATATCTATAAAATAAAATATTTTTTTTAATAAAGAAATAAAAAATATTAATTTATATTATATATTTAATTTAGTTAATAGAATAAAAATTTCTATTAATTAAATTATTTTTTTGTTTAGGGGGGGGAGTATTCAAAATTTGGTTAAAAGTAAAAATTTAATTCAGAATATTAGGTATTTTTATATTGATTATTTTTTAAAAAAATTAATTTTATAATAATTTAATTAAAGTTTTAATTTTTTAAATTTTTTTATATAAAATTTTTAAATAAAAATTAAAATTAAAATATGTAATGAGTATATAGGTGGAATATTAAATAAGATTTATTACTAGAATAATTTTTTTTTTAATAATTAAGATAATTTTTTTTAAATAAGTTTATTATTAGTTTTATGATTAAAAATAAAGGGTAAAAAGAAGAATTTTTTCTAATTTCTAATTAGAGTTTTTTTTCTTTTTAGAATTTATAAAGTTAATTGTTGCTTAATCAAATTTAATTCTAATTGTTGGTGATATATGTATTTTTAATATTTTTATTATTAAGATTATCTAATTATTATATAGTATGGTTAATTATAGAGATAATATTTTTATTTTTTTTACTGTGAGTAATAACGTATGAAATAAAAAGTGTTGGTTTAATTATTTATTATTTTTTTCAAAGTGTAATGTCTATAATCTTATTTATTAGAATAATTTTTATATTGGATCAATTAGTATTTTTTTTATTAGTTGCTAAATTAGGTTTATTTCCTTTTTTTTATTGAGTTGTGATTGTTAGTATGAAAATTGGATTGTTTGGTAATATATTTGTATTGAGGTTACAAAAAATTAGAGTTTTTTGATTAATATGGTTAGTGGGAAAAGTTAGATTGGGATTTTTAATTAGTTTAGTTTATTGTAGAATTATATTTGTTGTATTTAGTTTATTATTAATTAGAGATGTATGATTATTGTTAGTTTATTCTTCAATTGCAAATACAGGAATATTATTGATAAGAATTGTTGGGTCTAATTATATATTTATTATTATATTATATTTAGGTGTTGTATTGATTATTATTTATAGAATAAAATTGTTAAGATCTTATAATGAGTTTAGATTGGTTGTATTTTTTTTTTTAGTAATCCCTCCTTTTATTTTATTTTTTATAAAATTTTATGTAATATTTAGGTTAGATTTTATTATAAAATTAGGATTTTTTTTAGCTTTTTTAGATGTATTAGTATTATTATATTATTTTAGGTTAGTTTTTATAAAATTTATATTAATAGATAGAAGAATTTTAATTTATTTAATAAATTTATTATTAATTTTTTTTATTATTATGTTAAGAAATTGTGTTACGATGATTATTTTCTACAAATCATAAAGATATTGGAACTTTGTATTTTATTATTGGTGTGTGGTCTGGTTTTTTAGGAGCTAGAATCAGTTTAATTATTCGTACAGAGTTAGGGATAGTTGGAAGTGTAATTATAGATGAGCAAATTTATAATTCTATAGTAACGGCTCATGCTTTTTTAATAATTTTTTTTTTTGTTATACCTGTTGCTGTTGGAGGGTTTGGAAATTGATTATTACCTTTAATAATAAATGTTATAGATATAGCTTTTCCTCGTTTAAATAATTTGAGATTTTGATTAGTACCAATTGCTTTGTTATTTATAACTATAAGATTATTAGTAGGATTAGGACCTGGGACAGGATGGACTGTTTATCCACCTTTATCTAATTCTGTTTATCATTTTGGGGGGTCAGTTGATTTAGCTATTTTTAGTTTACATGTTGCTGGTGTTTCTTCAATTTTAGGGGGAATTAATTTTATTACTACATGTTTAAAAGGAAAAATTAGGTATGTTTTAAGGTTAGAATTTTTAACTTTATTTGTTTGAGCAATAATTGTTACTAGATTTTTATTAGTTTTAAGATTACCTGTATTAGCTGGTGGGATCACTATATTATTATTAGATCGTAATTTTGGTGCATCTTTTTTTGATCCTAGAGGCGGTGGTAATCCTATTTTATATCAACATTTATTTTGATTTTTTGGTCATCCTGAAGTTTATATTTTAATTGTTCCTGGGTTTGGGATAATTTCGCAAATTGTTATTAGAATTTCTAAAAAAGGAGAAATTTTTGGTTATTTAGGTATAGTTTATGCTATATTATCCATTGGTTTATTAGGATTTATTGTATGAGCTCATCATATATTTACTGTAGGGATAGATGTTGATACACGTGCTTATTTTACTGCTGCTACTATAGCGATTGCTGTGCCTACAGGGATTAAAATTTTTAGTTGAATTGGAACTTTATTTGGAGGTGTTTATACTTTTGATTATTTATTATTATGAGTTTTAGGATTTATTTTTTTATTTACGATAGGAGGATTAACAGGAATTATTTTATCAAATTCTAGTTTAGATATTGTTTTACATGATACTTATTATGTAGTTGCTCATTTTCATTATGCTTTGAGTATAGGAGCTGTATTTAGATTATTAGCTGGATTTTTTTATTGATTTCCTTTATTTGTTGGGGTTACTATAAATTCTAAGTATTTACTTGTACAATTTTTAATTTTATTTGTTGGTGTAAATATGACTTTTTTTCCTCAACATTTTTTAGGATTATCAGGTATACCACGTCGTTATTCTGATTATGCTGATAGTATAATATTTTGAAATATTGTGTCTTCGTTAGGTGCATTTATTTCATTTTTTGGAGGTGTGATGATTATATTTATTGTATGAGAAGCTTTAACAGTAAAGCGTTCTTTAATTTCTGTTTTAGTTGGATATTGAGATGTGGAATGAGGCTATGAATATCCTTTAGGTTTTCATGCTTCTAATGAGGTAGCTAAAATTTATTTATAATGTAGTTTAAAAGTATAAATATACGTTTGATTTCCAATCAATTAATAGTAAATTAAGTTAGTAATATGTAAGCTTTGAGTGTACAATTGCAAATTGTAAGGATTATTATTAAAATAAATTTAAAGTATACTTTTTGTATAATGGATAAAAGTTGAAAATAAAAAATTTAATTAATTTTTTTTAAGATAAAATTTTTAATGAAAAATATTAAAATAAAAAGATTAATTAATAATGATAAATTTGGTTTTATTATATCTGATATTAAAAATTAATTTTAGTTAAATGAAGTAAAAATTGTTTAATTAAATTTTTATATTATTAAATGAAATAATAGTTGAAGAAAATTATAATTATTAAAATAATTGGGTGTTAGTTTTACTGTTTATTAAAAACATAGCTTATATTATTATAGGTGGTTTCTGCTCAATGAAGAATTAAATAGCTGCAGTAATCTGACTGTACTAAGGTAGCATAATCATTAGTTTCTTTATAAGAAACTGGAATGAAGGAATGTAAAAATTATTAAATTTTTATTAATTAAGTAAATTTTTATTTAAAGTGAAAATACTTTTAAAATAAAATTAGACGATAAGACCCTATAAATTTTAAATTTAATTTTATTTGGGGTAAATTAAATAATTATATAATTATTTAGAATTGAATTACTTTAGGGTTAACAGGGTAATAAAAGTATTAAGATCTTATTAATATTTTTGTTTACTACCTCGATGTTGGATCATTATACTAATAAAGTAGAATTTATTAATGCTAGTCTGTTAGACTATCTAATTTTACGTGATCTGAGTTTAGACCGATGTGAATTAGGTTAGATTTTATCTATTTGAATAATAATGTAGTACGAAAGGAATATTATTTATATTAATAATAGTATGATGTCAGAATAATGAGATAGATTTAGAATCTATATATTATATTAATTTTATTTTGAATTTCTTTTTTAATATTTAATTTTTCTTATTTATTTAGAGTGATATTTTTAGTAAGGTTATTAATGATTATATTGTTAGTATTTTTATCTTCAATAATTTATTTAAAATATTTAGTAATTTTAGTTTATATTAGGGGTGTTGTTGTTTTTATATTATATATTTCTTGTATGTGTTGGTACATTAGAGAAAAATTTTCAAAGTGATTTTTATTTTTTGGAGTTGTTAGAATATATATATTTGATAGTGGCTTATTTAGAAAATTTAGGGATGTAGGAGAATTTATATGAATATATTTATTCTTTAGATTTTTATTTAATGGTTTAGTGATGGGGTATTCTTTAAATTTGTTTAAAGTTTCAGGTTCTTTACGATTTTAGGTTTAAAAAGTATATTTTCTTAATGGTTTGCAATCATTAGATTTTAAATCATTATATTAAGGTTACGATCCTTATAAATAATATGGTTAAGTAAGTAATTTATTCGATTTTTTGGTAATCGAGATTTTTTAATTAAGAGTAAGCAAAATTTTGTATCGATTTGTCGTATCGAAGTTTTATCTTAGATGGTATGTATTTTATTAATAGTAGTAATAATATTGTGATTAGTATTTGTTAGGAATAGATTAAGATTAAAAATTTATGATTTTATTTTTTAGTATTGTGATGTTATTATTAGTATTTTCTAGGTATAGGATTAGGGCTAATAAAATTAATTTTTTTTTTGTAATAAAAATTTTTATAGATATTAAAAGAATTAGTTATTTTTTAATTAAATTAATATTAGCGGTTATTGTATTTTTATTTTTAAATTATAATAGATATATTTATTATAGAGTTGGTTTAACAATAACTTATGGTTATGTTTTTATTTATGCATTTTCAAGAGTTTTATTATTATGATTGATTTGAGTTGTTAATGGATTAATTAGAATGCTTAGGCATTTTTTGCCTTTAGGAATTGAGGGTGTGTTAAAAATTTTTATTCCTGTATTAGAAGTTATTGGGGTTGTCATTCGTCCTATAACTTTAGCTATTCGTTTAGCAACTAATATTAGATGTGGGCATGTTGTGTTATTAATATTTAGATTTTTTGCTTTTAATATTGCTAATTATTTAGTAATTTCTATTAGAATTCTATTATTTGGGTTATATTTTATTGAATTTTTAGTATGTGCTATTCAGGCTTATGTATTTTGAAGTTTAATTTATATTTATATAATAGAAATGGAAATTTAGATAGTTAAATAATAATATTTGCTTTGTAAGCTTAAGTTTTCTAAGTAGCTAAATTAGCGGTTTATTTACATTAAATAGGTTTATTAGTTTATTATGCCAGAAATTGGGTTACATTGATGTTGTAATTAGTAAGATTTTAGTGTGGCAGATTTATGTGATGAATTTAAGTTTCGTTTATTTAACTGAGAATTAAGTTTAAAGAATAGAAGTTTTGGGTACTTCAGGAAAATTTTTAATTCGTTTAGTTTTTGAATTTTTAATTGTAATTGTCATAATTTTTTTAAGTGTGTGTTTTTTAACTTTATTGGAGCGTAAAGTTCTTGGATATGTACAAAATCGTAAAGGTCCTACTAAAGTTTTATTTATGGGGTTATTACAACCTGTAGTTGATGGTGGAAAATTAATTTTAAAAAGGATATATTTAGATAAAATTTATTATTTTTTAATTCCTTTTTTTTCTATTGTTGTTATAAGATGTTTGAGGATAAGAGTTTGATTTTTTAGAGCTGTTGTAGTAATAAATAATATAATTTTTTATATTTTAATATTAAGATCAATTGTTGTTTATATTTTATTTATATTAGGTTGAAGAAGAGAAAATGTTTATGGTGTTTTAGGAGGGTTACGAAGATCTTCTCAGATAGTAGCGTATGAAATTATTATATTTTTTATTATAATTTTAGTTGTTATTTATTTTTATAGATGAAATTTATATAATTTTAAATTTACTATTTGATATATTGGAGATTTGTTAGTAATTTGATTATTAGTGTTATTAGTTGAGACTAATCGTAGTCCATATGATTTTGCTGAGGGAGAGAGAGAATTAGTTTCTGGTTATAATATTGAATATATAGGAGTTTTATTTGCTTACATATTTATTGGGGAATATGGAATGTTAGTTTTTTTTAGATGGGTAACTAGTGTAATTTTTATTCAGAGTTGATGCTTTTGACTAATTTTGATTTTTTTAGTTGTTGTTCGTGGGTTTGTACCTCGAAGACGTTATGATATTTTGATATCAAATTGTTGGAAATTTATATTTATAATTTTAAGGTTTTTAATATTTAAATTTTTTTAAATGTGAATAATAAAAAAAAATTATTTGGTACAAATATTAAATTATTTTTTAGTTGATTTAGCTAGGCCTAGAAATTTATTATGATTTTGGAATTTTGGATTTATGTTAGGGATTTCTATGGTGATTCAAGTATTAAGAGGTTTTTTATTATCATTATATTATAATGATTCTGTTAATTATGCTTTTTATTCTGTTAGCTATTTAATATTAGAGGTAGAAAATGGCTATGAGATTCGTTTTATTCATTCTAGGGGGGCAAGTTTATTATTTTTTTTAATTTTTATTCATATTGGTCGTAGAATATGATATAAATCTTATTATATAATTGAAGTGTGAGAGTCAGGGACAATTATTTTTTTACTTTTAATAATAGTATCTTTTTTAGGTTATGTTTTACCATGAGGGCAAATGTCTTTTTGAGCAGCTACTGTTATTACTAATTTATTATATGTTATTCCGTATGTAGGAGGGATAATTTTAGAATGAGTATGAGGAGGTTTTAGGGTAGGAGGACCTACTTTGTCTCGTTTTTTTATTTTACATTATATTTTTCCATTTGTTATTTTAGTATTGAGGCTTGTACATTTATTATTTTTACATGTAAATGGAAGAAGAAATTCTTTAGGAGTCTCTTCTATAAATGATAAAGTAGAGTTTCATTGATTTTATTTTTTAAAAGATTTAGTTTCTTTTTTAATTTTAATATTATTTTTTATTTTATTGTTATTATTATTACCATTTATTTTTATGGACTCAGAGAATTTTTTATTTGTTGATATTATAAAAACACCAGAACATATCAAACCAGAATGATATTTTTTGTTTGCTTATTGTATTTTACGTAGAGTTCCTAATAAATTAGGAGGGGTAATTGGATTAGTAATAAGAATTGTAATTTTAATATTGTTACCTTTATTTACTAATAAATTTTTTAAATTTAATGATTTTATTAGAAGCTATTTAGTTGTGTTTCATTTTTTAATTTTTAGAATACTTACTTGGTTAGGAGGTTGTGTAGTTGAATGACCTTATAGTAGATTAGGTGGTTTAGTGAGAGTATTATATTTTGTGTTATTTTTTTTTTAATTAAGTATTTATTATTTTGAAAATAATATTTTTATTAATTTATGTTTTTTGGTGTAATATTATGAGGTTTATTAATTATATTTTTTTATTTATGAGGGGATTATATAAAATTATTAATTTATTTAGAAGTAGTAAGTATAATTTTTATTATTGTTGTAATATTTGGAATAAAAAGAGATATTTTTTCTTTAAATTTTTTTTTTGGGTGTTTAATTTTTTTAGTTTGTGAGTCAAGTATGGGATTTTTGTTATTTATTTTTTATATTAGAATAGAAAGAGAGTTGGTAAAAAAGCTGATGCTAGTTCAATTTTAAGATTTTTGTTTTTTTTTAATTTAGAAATTTTTGGTATAATTTTATTAATAAGATTTTTGAAAAATAATTTATTTTTAGAAGAAGAATATAATACAATTTTTAAATTTTCAGATGTTAATTTTTGAATGAGGATTTTAGTTATTATTTTATATTTGATAATATTAATAGTTGAAATTAATTTTAAAATAAGGTTAAATATATTATTAGTAGGGTTGTTATATTTAATAATATTAAGAAATTTAGTGGTATTTTTTTTATTGTATGAAATGGTATTTATTTTAATTATATTTGTAATTGTTTTGTTAGGGTATAGCTATGAACGTTTGATAGCTGCATTTTTAATAATATTTTATTCGTTTTTATTTTCTAGTCCTTTACTAATAATAATTTTATTATTTGATAATAGATATTTAATAAAAGAATGATTACAATATTCGATTATTGTAATTTATTTTTTTATTGGATCTTTTATAGTAAAATTTCCTATTTTTGGTTTTCATTATTGACTTCCTGTAGCTCATGTAGAGGCTTCTACTATTGGTTCAATACTTTTAGCTGGTGTATTATTAAAATTAGGGTCAGTAGGATTATTATATGTAATTGTGTATATAAATTTTATAGTAAAGTTACATTGACTAGTTTTAGGAATATTATTATTAATAGTAATAATTTTAAGGTTAAGAGATTTAAAAATAATAATTGCTTATTCTTCTGTAGCTCATATAAGAATAGTGTTTTATGTAATAATGTTAGGGGCTATAGTTAGAAAAAAGGGGGCTTTATATATAATATTTTATCATGGGTTTATTTCACCTTTAATATTTTGGGTTGTTGGAATTTTAGTTTGAGTGAAGACACGATCATTATTAGTAATTAAGATAATATCTTTTTCTTTTACATTTATTTTAATTTTATTTTTTTTATTTATTTTAAATATAGGATTTCCTCCTTTTATAGGGTTTTTAAGTGAAATTCTTATATTAAAAGCAGTAATAATAAATAAAATTATGATGTGGTTATTAGTATTAGGAGTTTTATTTAGGTGTTATTATAATATGTATTTGTATTGATGTTTTACGGGTGTAGTTGGAATAGTATTTAAACTAAATTTTTTTAGTTTAGATTTATTTATTTTTTTATTATTAAGTTTAGTATTAAATTTTTAATTAATAAAGTATAATTTATGACACATTGTGGATGTGTAGATATTTTAATAGTGATTATATTTGTGAGTTTAGTAGTTTTAATTATTATTATTATTATATTTAGAATATTATTTATTGGAGGAAGTGGATTAATTTTAATATCTATTAAAGTTTTTAATGTTGGATTTTTTGGTGAGTTTGAATTGTTATTAAGAGTATGGGGGGTATTATTTTTGTTAATGGTATTATTAATTAGGAGAAGTGTTATTTGTTTTTCTTTTTCATATATATCAAGGTTAGCGGTAAGGAATTTTATGTTGATATATTTAGGGTTTGTAGGTAGAATAGTATGGTTAATTATTAATAATAATTTTTATTGAATAATATTAGGATGAGATGGGTTAGGTGTAGTTTCTTTTTTGTTAATTGTATTTTATATAAATCATGAGAGAGTTAATAATGGATTATTTACTTTATTTCAGAATCGTATTGGCGATCTATTTTTTGTAGTTTTTATTTTAGGAGTAATTGATATATTTATATTAAATAATATAGTATTAAAATGAGGGGTTGTTGTATTTTTAATTGGAGCTTGTGTAAAAAGAGCTCAATTTCCTTTTAATTCTTGATTATTATCTGCTATGAGTGCTCCTACTCCTATTTCTTCATTAGTGCATTCTTCAACTTTAGTTGTTGCAGGGGTTTTTATTTTATTACAATTTAGATATTGTCTTATAGATGTGATAGAGATTATAAAATATATTAGGCTTTTGACGTTATTGTTTAGGAGATTTGGTTTACTAAATGAGTTTGATATAAAAAAGCTTATTGCTTATTCAACGATAAGTCATGTAGCATTAATAATATATTTATTTAGTTTTAAGTTGTATAAAGTTGTTTATTTTCATTTAAATGTTCATGCGATATTTAAATCTATGATGTTTATATGTTTTGGGTTTGTAATATTAGTATCTTATCATGCTCAAGATAAGCGTTTAGTTAGATTATTAAGAGTTAATCCTCTTATTAAAATAAGATATTATTATTCTTGTTTATGTTTAGCTGGATTACCTTTCTTGAGAGGTTTTTTTTCTAAAGATTTAATTATTGAGAAGGTAATAGATGTAAGTAGAGATATAATTATAGTTATTTTTTTACTAATGTTTTTAAGAATTAGAATTTATTATAGAATAAAATTATTAAATTTAATTAGGGTGCTTCATTGTTACAGAATAGTAGAAAAAAGAAAATTAAGAATGTATAGGGTAATAGTAATAATAATTATTATAGTAAGAGTTATTAATGTTTATATTAGGATAATTTTTAGGGTGACTTTAGAAGTTGTTTCTTTTAAAATAAGAATTTATTTTTTAATTTTGATTTTTTTATTACTTAGTCTTATAACAAATTTAAATTGAAAAATTTTTTCTTATAGTAAAATAAGTAATTTTAAGGAAATTTGATGTATAGATTATTATATACTAGATAAATTTGTTTATTGAAATGTATTTTTAATATTAGAGTATATTAGAGGGTTAAGGCAAATTAAGTTAATATTGTTAATAAATTGATGAATGATAATTATAGTAATTGTGGTATTTTAATAATAAAAGCTTTAAAAGTGTGACTTTGAAGAAGTCAAGATATTGATTATATTTTTTGAGGTGTAATGCATATATTATTTTCGTTAATAAGGTTTAGATAAGGATTTAACTGTAGATTTTCAAAATCTAAGATTATTCTGTAGAATTAAGCTAAATAAGCTGTGGGATTCATACTCCTAATATTTTTCTATAAGTTTAGATTGAGTAAAGTTAATTAGAAAATAAATATAAAAAGTTTTATTTTTTTTTGATTAATAGCGTGCCAGCAATTGCGGTTATACGAATAAAATTTATATGTAAAATTATGAAAATTGTAAGTTAGATATTTAAGGTTAAATTTTTTATTAATTTATTCAATAAATAGAAATCAATAGGATTAGATACCCTAGTAGGTTAATGTATGAGTAAGAAAAAAATTAATTAATTGGCGGTTTAATGATAATAGAGAAACTTGTGAATTAAATAAATATCGCATTAAATGTAGTATTAAAATTTTTTAATTTTGTATGTTCGATGAGAATTTGTAATATTTTTATATTCAGATACACATAAATTATTTTTTAAGTTTTATGAGTTGCAAGATAAATAAAAATGATTTTTGAAGATGAATCTATTAGTAAATTTAAGATAATTGAATAATTTTTTAAAAGTACATATCGCCCGTCAGCTTTAAATTAAAGTAAGTCGTAACATAGTGTGTTTATTGGAAAATAAACATAATGATATTTTGAGGTGGATTATCAATACAAGATGCTTTAAGGTTGACTAGAGAACAAATTTTGTATTTTCATGATTATCTAATGATAGTTATAAGAATTATTTTATGTGGGGTTGGATATTTTTTAGTTTTTGTTTTAACAACAAAGACTTATTCTACAAGGATTGTAGCTGATCATTTAGTTGAAAGAGTATGGACGATTTTACCTATTATTGTTTTAGTGTTTTTAGTATATCCTTCGATTTATTTATTATATTTAATTGATGAGAGAAGAGTAGAGTTTTTATGTACTTTAAAAGTGATTGGACATCAATGATATTGGAGTTACAAAATGGATGGGTTATTGAGCTTAGATATTGATTCTTATATAGATAGAGATAGTGCTGTACGATTAATGGATGTGGATAATCGTGTTGTAGTACCAGCTCAAGAAGCAATTCGAGCATTAATTACTTCAAGTGATGTTTTACATTCATGAGCTTTACCTTCATTAGGGTTAAAGATAGATGCAATTCCTGGGCGTTTAAATCAATTTGTATTTAGAGTTATAATAAATTGTGTAATTCATGGGCAGTGTAGAGAGATTTGTGGGGTTAATCATTCTTTTATACCTATTGTATTAGAAGCTGTAAGATTAAAAGATTTATTATATTAATTAAGCTTAGATAAGTTTTAGCCTTTTAAGCTAAAGAAATTATTAATAATGATTAGGGTATTTCATGTAATAAGGTTAAGGTGATGACCTTTGATTATGGCAAGAATAGTGTTAGTAAGATTTGTAAGAATATATTTATCAATTAAAGTAGGGTTTAATATGTTAATATTAGTAACTATTTTAGTAATTTTAAGATGGTTTAAAGATGTGAGTCGAGAAAGGGATTTATTAGTTGAACACAGGTTTTTAAATAATATTTTTTTTAAAACTGGGATGATTTTATTTATTACTTCTGAGGTTATATTTTTTGTTTCTTTTTTTTGATGTTATTTTGATTTTGTATTAGTAGTAGATGTTGAGTTAGGGAGGGTGTGACCCCCTAAAGGTATTCAAGGTATTAACCCCTTTAGAGTTCCATTATTAAATACTTTAATTTTGTTATCTTCTGGGGTGACAATTACTTGAAGACATTTTTCTATTTTAAGTAATAATTGATTTTATAGGGTAGTTACTTTGTTAATGACATTAATTTTAGGTGTGTATTTTCTTTGTATTCAGTATCATGAATATGTAGATGCTACTTATACTTTTATAAGAAGTGGGTATGGGAGAATTTTTTTTTTAGCTACTGGGTTTCATGGTTTTCATGTAATATTAGGATGTACTTTATTAATTGCAAGTTTATATCGTATAATTGTATTGTCTTGTGATGCTTTATATCATTATAATTTTGAATTTTCAGCGTGATATTGACATTTTGTTGATGTTGTATGATTATTTTTATATATTTTTATTTATTGATGAGGGTTTTAATGTGAATTATATCGCTTTATTTATGTATTTCTTTAGTAATGCCTTTAGTAATAGGATTAATAAGATTTTTAGTAAGATCAAAGTTTATGAGAGCGGATAGATTTGAATGTGGATTTGATTCTTTTAATGTAAGGGTATTTCCTGTCTCACTTCGTTTTTTTATTTTTTGTATTATTTTTTTAATTTTAGATTTAGAATTAATTATTATATCTGTAACTCCAATAATTTTATGATCTAGAGGATTTATTGTAAATATTGTAATCTTCTTAACTTTGGTGACAGTAAGAATATTATTAGAATGAATATTTGGGAGATTAAGATGAGTAGAGTAAACTGGGGGTGAAAGCGCCCAGCTAAGCTATTATTTTTTAATTTTTCGCTAGAAACAAAGCTTTAGCTTTGTTTCATTTCACCCCCAGTTTGAGATTGATATTCTCGAAAAATAAAATTAATGTGAATTCCCTTGATAATATTAGTAGAATATGTATACCCCTCCCCCCAAGGTAATTATGGAGATCATTTCTTATAGATGGGAGTTATTGTTTTGATTAGAAGAAAAAATTTTGTAAGGGAAACCATTCAATAATAATAATTTAAAAAAAAAACAAAAACTAAATCGGGTTTAATATTTAAATTATGAAATAGGATTTAAGGAGAATATATTTGTTAATTAGTAAAATTATTAATTTATTAATAATTTTTAATTTTTGTTATTTTAATATACGAGTATTTTATAACGGATGTGGAATTATAATTTATTTAAAAATATGCAAAATTTTTAAATTTATTAATTTACAATTGGTTATTAAATTTTTCTTTTATAATTTTTTTATTAGAATAGTTTTTTTTTTAAGAATATAAATTACCTTTATAATAGATTAATAAAATTATTTTAAACAAATTTATAAAAGATTAATATTTTGTATTTAATGTAGTTATAAGTTCATGATTTTAATTATACATTTTTTTTAAAAATTTTTATTTATTATTGAATATATATGGATACTTTATAGGATAATAGAATGATTATTTTTCCTTTTATGTTATTTTAATGATGATTAAATTTATCCTAAAAGAAGGCTGGCTTACGACCGATTTGCTGGACCCAGCTGTATAGCGATTATTATCATTTTAATCATTTACTCAATACCGAGTAATATTGAAAATTATTTTCAATTATGAAGTAGATTAAATTAGAGGTTCCCTACATAGGAATATCAGATGGGGTGTGCTCCTTTTAATCCTCTTTGGCTCCAAAAAAAAAAAAATGTTAGCAGCGTGATTCTTTGGCAAGTATTGACTATTGTAATATATTTTCATTCACGTTGCGATTGCAACAGGTATAGATTAAAAATAAGTAGTACCTTGAAGAATTATTATTTATTTATAAATATTAATACTTATATTTTTATTAATTTTTTAATATTATTTATTTACTTTTAAGCTTAAATTTAATTTTATTAAATTCTAAGATATTTTATGTTTTTATATATTTTAATTATATTAAAATATTTAATAGAGTTAGAATTTTGTTATCTTATTTAATATTTTTCATAAATTTTTATTAATATGCAATTATAAATATAAGAGTATAATATTCAGTAATTTTATTAATTTTAATTTAATGGAATATATTAAATGTTTTTTTAAAATAATGAGAGTAAATATTATTTATTACTTTTATATATTATTTTAATTTAATTCATTATCCGAAATAAATCATTTTATGAATGTTTAGGGGGGGGAAGTATTCAAAAAGGTGACATTTTGGTTTTTAGTAATGGTTTTGTTATATATAAATTCATAGTTAAAAATTGGTAAATTAGGTAAATTTTAAGATTTATAAAAATTTGGGATTAAAAAAAATAATTTAATTTTTATTTTTTAAAATTTTATTAGGTGTTATTATTTATTATAACATAGAAAATTATTAAATTTAGTTTTTGTTTTTTTTTTAAAATTAATTATTTTTTTCGAAAATTGAATTTTTTTTTTTGAATTTCAAAAAATTTTTTTGGGTTTCAAATTTTTAAAAAATTTTGATTATGGTTAAAAATTTATGTTTAAATTAAGAGTATAGGATTTAAGGAATATATTATATTGGATTTGAAGTTGGTTTATATTGGAGTTGTAAGAATAAGTTTGATTAGTGATTAGATAGATTGTATTCTAGGGATAATTGTTTTGGCAGGTAATGTTAGAGTATAATGTTGTAATTTAAAATTAATTATTTAAATAGATTGTTATGGTTATATGATGATAATGTGTTTTAATTTGTTAATTTAAATAGAAGTTTTAATTTTTTTAAAATTGGTAAATTTAAGATAAAAAAATGCTGTGGGAGTGATCATGATGAAATTTGTTAAAATAAGGGGTGATAAGAAGAATTTTTTCTAATTTCTAATTAGAGTTTTATTTCTTTTTAAGATAAAATAGTTAATTGTTGCTTAATAAATAAAGATCTTAAGTGGTTTTTAGATATTTTTTTATTATGTTTTGTTTATTGTCTTTAGGTAATGTATATATTATTTGGTTAATAATAGAGATTATAATATTATTTTTTTTTTTAGTTGTGTTGAATTATGAATTGAAAAGTATTGGTTTAATTATTTATTTTTTTTTTCAAAGGGTAGTTTCTTTATTTTTGATAATGGGGATTATTTTTTGTTTTGAAAAAGTAGTATTTATGCTATTGATTGCTAAATTAGGGCTATTTCCTTTTTTTTATTGAATAGTAGTTGTTAGAGTCAAGGTAGGGGTTGTTAGAAATATATTTGTATTAAGTTTACAAAAAATTAGTGTTTTTTGATTATTATGGTTATTACTAAAATTAAGCATAGGATATATTTATATATTTGTATATAGAAGAATTTTTTTTGTTGTAGTAAATTTATTATTAATTAGTGATTTATGATTGTTGGTAGTATATTCTTCTATTGCGAATACTGGGATAATTATTATAAGGATTTATGGGATAAATTATTTTTATTTGATATTTTTATATTTGGTTGTGATTTTAGGTATTATTTATTTAATTGGCAAGGTGGATTCATATATAGAATTATTATTGTTAGTATTTTTTTTTTTGGTAATTCCTCCTTTTGTTTTATTTTTTATAAAATTTTATGTAATTATAAGTTTAGAGTTTAGTTTAAAACTTGGTTTTTTTATTGTAATTTTTGATGTTTTGGTATTATTATATTATTTTAGTTTAGTATTTATAAAATTTATGTTAATAGAGTTAGGGGTAATAATTTATTTAATAAATATTTTTTTATTAATAATGATAGTATTGTGTAGAAATTGTGTTGCGATGATTGTTTTCTACTAATCATAAAGATATTGGAACTTTATATTTTGTAATTGGTGTATGATCAGGATTTTTGGGAGCTAGGATAAGATTAATTATTCGTACTGAGGTTGGAATAATTGGCAGGGTAATTATAGATGATCAGATTTATAATTCAATAGTAACTGCTCATGCTTTTTTAATAATTTTTTTTTTTGTAATACCTGTGGCTGTAGGTGGTTTTGGAAATTGATTATTACCTTTGATAATAAATGTTATAGATATAGCTTTTCCTCGTTTGAATAATTTGAGGTTTTGATTAGTTCCTGTAGCTTTATTATTTATAAGGATAAGTTTATTAATTGGTTTAGGTCCAGGAACAGGATGAACTGTGTATCCTCCTTTATCTAATTCGGTTTATCATTTTGGTGGGTCAGTGGATTTTGCTATTTTTAGTTTACATGTAGCTGGGGTATCTTCTATTTTAGGAAGAATTAATTTTATTACTACATGTTTAAAAGGGAAAGTTAGGTTTGTTATAAGATTAGAGTATTTAACCTTATTTGTTTGAGCTATAGTAGTAACTAGATTTTTATTATTATTAAGATTACCTGTGTTAGCAGGTGGAATTACTATGTTATTATTAGATCGAAATTTTGGGTCTTCATTTTTTGATCCTAGTGGTGGGGGAAATCCAATTTTATATCAACATTTATTTTGATTTTTTGGGCATCCTGAAGTTTATATTTTGATTATTCCTGGTTTTGGGATAATTTCTCAGATTGTTATTAGACTTTCTAAAAAAGGGGAGATTTTTGGTTATTTAGGGATAGTGTATGCTATAATTTCTATTGGTTTATTAGGATTTATTGTTTGAGCTCATCATATGTTTACTGTAGGGATAGATGTGGATACACGTGCTTATTTTACTGCGGCTACGATAGCGATTGCTGTTCCTACTGGGATTAAAATTTTTAGATGAATTGGTACTTTATTGGGTGGTGTTTATAGATTTGATTATTTATTGTTGTGAGTTTTAGGATTTATTTTTTTATTTACAATAGGAGGTTTAACTGGAATTGTATTATCTAATTCAAGATTAGATATTGTTTTGCATGATACGTATTATGTAGTAGCACATTTTCATTATGCTTTAAGAATAGGAGCTGTTTTTAGATTGTTAGCTGGATTTTTTTATTGATTTCCTTTATTTACTGGAGTGTGTATAAATTCTAAGTATTTATTGGTTCAATTTATGATTTTATTTGTTGGTGTAAATATGACCTTTTTTCCTCAGCATTTTTTAGGTTTATCAGGTATACCTCGTCGTTATTCTGATTATGCAGATAGAATATTATTTTGAAATATTGTATCTTCTTTAGGAGCTTTTATTTCTTTTTTTGGTGCTGTATTAATTATATTTATTATTTGAGAAGCTATAGTTAGGAAGCGTAGATTGGTAAGAGTAGTTGTAGGGTATTGAGATGTAGAGTGAGGGTATGAATATCCTTTGGCTTTTCATGCTTCTAATGAAACTGTAAAAATTTATTTATAGCTTAAAAGTATATATTACGTTTGATTTCCAATCAATTGATATTAAGTTAAATATAGAAGCTTTTAAGTGTACAATTGCAAATTGTAAGGGTTATTATTAATAAGTAAATATATTACTTTTTGTATAAGGGATAAAAGTAGAAAATATAAAATTTAATTAATTTTTTTATGTGATAAAGTTTTAGATGAAAAATATTTAAATAAAAAAATTAATTAATAATGATAAATTTGGTTATATTATATCTGATATTTAGTTTTGATTTTAGTTTAGTAATTATAAAATAATCAGGATTAATTTTTATATTATTAATGTTTGTAAGTGGTTTATGATATATAGTTATTAAAATAATTGGGTGTTAGTTTTACTGTTTATTAAATACATAGTTTATAGGTTTATAGGTGTTTTCTGCTCAATGATCATTAAATAGCTGCAGTAATCTGACTGTACTAAGGTAGCATAATCATTAGTTTTTTAATAAGAAACTGGAATGAAGGAAAGAAAGAATTATTGGATTTTTAATAATTAAGTGAATTTTTATTTTAAGTGAAAATACTTTTGTAAGGATATTAGACGATAAGACCCTATAAATTTTAAATTAAATTTTTTTTGGGGTAAGAGAAATTAATATTTAATTATTATTATTGAATTACTTTAGGGTTAACAGGGTAATAAAAATGTTAAGATCTTATTAATATTTTTGTTTACTACCTCGATGTTGGATCATTATACTAATTAAGTAGAATTAATTAATGTTAGTCTGTTAGACTATCAAATTTTACGTGATCTGAGTTTAGACCGATGTAAATTAGGTTAGATTTTATCTTTTTGTTGAATTATGTAGTACGAAAGGAATAATAATTTTATTATGAATAGTAATATGTCAGAATGTATGAGATAAGTTTAGGACTTATATATTTTATTAATTTTATTTTGGGTATCATTTTTAATATTTTATTTTTCTTATTTATTTAGAGTGTTGTTTTTGGCTTTTATGATTTTAGTGTTAATATTATGTTATATGAGCAGGGTTTTTTTTTTAAAGTATTTAATTGTGTTGATTTATGTTAGCGGGGTTGTAGTATTTATTTTATACATTTCATGTTTATGTTGAAATATAGCAGAAGGGTTTAGAAGATGGTTTTTGTTATTAGGAGTGTTTTGTGTATTTTTATTGGATAGTGGTTTATATGGAAAATTTTCTGATGTGGGTGAGTTTATATGAATGTATTTGTTTTTTGGATTTTTATTTAATAGACTTGTAATAAGGTATTCTTTACAATTGTTTAAGGTATCTGGATCTTTACGATTTTAGGTTTAAAAAGTTTATCTCAATGGTTTGCAGTCATTGGAGTTTAAATCATGGTTTTAAGGTTACGATCCTTATGAGAATTTATGGTTAATAAAGTAAGTTATGTGATTTTTTGGTAATCAAGATATTTTAATAGAAGGTAAGCATTATTGTATTAGTTTGTCGTACTAAAGATTTTCTTTTAATGGTATGTATTTTGTTAATAGTAGTGATATTATTGTGGATAAATTGAGTTCAAATTGTTAGTGGGAAAGTTTTAAAAGATTTTATTTATTAGAGTTGTTATTTTAATATTAGTGTTTATGAGTTTTAGGTTAAGATCTAATAAAATTAGAATATTTTTTGTGATGAAAATTTTTATAGAAATTAAAATAATTAGTATATTTTTATTGAAATTAATGTTGGGAGTGGTAATTTTTCTATTTTTAAATTATTCTAGTTACATTTATTATAGAGTTGGTTTAACAATAAATTATGGGATAGTTTTTATTTATGCGTTTAGATTGGTATTAGTATTGTGGTTAATTTGAGTTGTAAATGGGTTTATAATAATAATAAGGCATTTTTTACCCATAGGAATTGAAGGATTACTAAAATTATTTATTCCAGTTTTAGAAATTATTGGAGTTTTGATTCGTCCGATAACTTTGGCTATTCGATTAGCTACTAATATTAGGTGTGGTCATGTGGTTTTATTAATGTTTAGGTTTTTTGCTTTCAATATTGCAAATTATTTGGTGATTTCAATTAGAGTATTGTTGTTTGGACTTTATTTTATTGAGTTTTTAGTTTGTATAATTCAGGCATATGTTTTTTGAAGTTTAATTTATATTTATATAATAGAAATAGAAATTTAGTTAGTTAAATAATAATGTTTGCTTTGTAAGCTTAAGTTTTCTAAATAGCTAAATGAGCGGTTTATTTACATTAAATAGGTTTAATAGTTTATTATGCCAGAAATTGGGTTACATTGATGTTGTAATTATTTAGATTTTAGTATGGCAGAATATATGTGTTGAATTTAAGTTTCATTCATTTTACTGAGAATTAAGTTTATAGAATGGAGGTTTTGGGTACTTCAGGATAATTTTTAATTCGTTTGTGTATTGAATTGTTATTATTAGTAGTAATAGTTTTTTTGAGTGTGTGTTTTTTAACTTTATTAGAACGAAAAATTTTAGGGTATGTACAGAATCGTAAAGGACCTACTAAGGTTTTGTTTATAGGAGTATTGCAGCCTGTGTTAGATGGTGGTAAGTTGATTTTAAAAAGGATATTGATTGAGAAAATTTATTATTTTTTTATTCCTTTTTTGGCTTTGGTAGTGATGAGGTTTCTAAGATTAAGAATATGATTTGTTAGTTTTAGGGTAGTATTAAATAATAGAATTTTTTTTATTTTATTGTTAAGGTCTATTGTAGTTTATATTTTGTTTATGTTAGGGTGAAGAAGAGAAAATGTATATGGGGTTTTAGGAGGATTACGTAGGTCTTCTCAGATAATTGCTTATGAAATTATTATGTTTTTTTTAATAATTTTAGTAGTAATTTATTTTTCGAGATGAAATGTATTAAGGTATAAATTTTCTTTTTGATTTATTTTTGATTTATTTATTTTATGGTTGTTAATTTTATTGGTAGAAACGAATCGAAGTCCTTATGATTTTGCTGAGGGTGAGAGGGAATTAGTTTCTGGTTATAATATTGAATATATAGGGGTATTGTTTGCATATATATTTATTGCTGAGTATGGTATATTAGTATTTTTTAGTTGGGTTACTAGAGTTATATTTTTAGGATATTATTATTTTTGGATTATTTTGATTTTTTTAATTGTAGTTCGAGGGTTTATTCCTCGAAGACGATATGATATTTTGATGGCGAATTGTTGAAAGTTTATGTTTATAGTATTAAGGTTTTTAATGTTTAAGTTTTTTTAATGTTTAAGTTTTTTTAATGTGAGTTGTCAAAAAAAATTATTTAGTGCAAATATTGAATTATTTTTTATTAGATTTAGCTAGACCTAGGAATTTATTGTGGTTTTGGAATTTTGGTTTTATGTTAGGAATTTCCATGGTAATTCAGGTTTTAAGAGGGTTTTTGTTATCTTTATATTATAATGATTCTGTAAATTATGCATTTTATTCGGTGAGGTATTTAATATTAGAGGTAGAGAATGGTTATGAATTTCGTTTTATTCATTCGAGTGGTGCAAGTCTATTATTTTTTTTAATTTTTATTCATATTGGGCGTGGGTTTTGGTATAAATCTTATTACATAATGGAAGTGTGAGAAACAGGTTCTTTATTGTTTTTAATTTTAATAATAGTATCTTTTTTAGGATATGTGTTACCTTGGGGGCAAATATCTTTTTGAGCTGCTACTGTAATTACTAATTTATTATATGTAATTCCTTATGTGGGTGGAATAGTATTAGAGTGAGTTTGGGGTGGATTTAGAGTTGGAGGACCAACGTTAGCACGATTTTTTATTTTACATTATATTTTACCTTTTGTAATTTTAGTTTTAAGTTTAGTTCATTTGTTATTCTTACATGTTAATGGAAGAAGAAATTCTTTAGGGGTGACATCAATTAATGATAAGGTTGAGTTTTATTGGTTTTACTTGTTAAAAGATTTAGTTTCATTTTTGATTCTAATGCTAGGTTTTATTTTGTTATTGTTATTAATACCTTTTGTATTTATGGATTCTGAAAATTTTTTATTTGTTGATATTATAAAGACTCCAGAACATATTAAGCCTGAATGATATTTTTCATTTGCTTATTGTATTTTGCGAAGGATTCCTAATAAATTAGGAGGAGTTATTGGATTGGTGATAAGAGTAATTATGTTAATATTACTACCTTTATTAGTAAAAAATAGAATGAAGTTTAATGATATGTTTAGATGTTATTTAGTAGTGTTTCATTTTTTGATTTTTTTTATACTAACGTGATTAGGTGGGTGTGTAGTAGAGTGACCTTATAGAAGGTTAGGGGGGGTGGTAAGAATTTTATATTTTGTTTTGTTTTTTTTTTAATTAAGAAATAATTATTTTGAAAATAATATTTAAATTAATTTATGTTTTTTGGATTGTTAATTTTAGGTTTGTTAGGAATATTTTTTTTTTTGTGAGGGGATTATATAAAAGTTTTAATTTATTTAGAAGTTGTAAGATTAGTATTTGTAGTTGTAATTTTGATAATATTAAAAATTGATTATTTGTCAATAAATTTTTTTTTTGGCTGTTTAATTTTTTTGGTATGTGAATCTAGAATAGGATTTTTATTATTTATTTTTTATATTAGTATAGAAAGTGAAGTGGTTAAAAAAATAATATTAGTGCAGTTTTAAGAATAGTATTATTAATAAATCTTGAGATTTTTGGGCTTTTTTTTGGGGTTATAATTTTAAAAGATTATCCTTATTTAGATGAAGAGTATTCATGATCATTTAAGATAAGAGATTTAAATTTTTGAATAGTAATTTTGGTTTTAGTATTATATTTAATAATGTTAATAGTAGAGATTAGTATAAAAATAAGGTTAAATTTTTTATTAGTAGTGTTAATTTATTTAATAATAATTAGAGATTGATTGATATTTTTTTTTATATATGAGATAGTATTTATTTTGATTATATTTACAATTATTGTATTAGGTTATAGGTATGAGCGTTTAATAGCGGCATTTATAATAATATTTTATTCTTTTGTATTTTCGAGTCCGAGCTTAATGATATTATTGTTGTTTGATCATAGATTTTTAATGAAAAATTGATTAATATATTCTCTAGTAATAAATTATTTTTTAGTAGGGTCTTTTATAGTAAAATTTCCTATTTTTGGTTTTCATTATTGACTTCCAGTAGCGCATGTTGAAGCTTCAACTATTGGCTCTATAGTTTTAGCAGGTGTGTTGTTAAAATTAGGGTCTGTTGGTTTATTTTATTTAATTATATATATAAATTTTATAATTAAATTATATTGATTAAGTTTAGGAATTTTGTTATTAATACTTATAATTTTACAAATAAGAGATTTAAAAATAATAATTGCTTATTCTTCTGTTGCTCATATAAGATTAGTTTTTTATGTAATAATATTAGGATCTAATATTGGTAAAAAAGGAGTAATTTATATAATATTTTATCATGGTTTTATTTCCCCTCTGATATTTTGAGTTGTAGGTATATTGAGATGATGAAAAAGACGTTCATTAATTGTAGTTAAGTTATTATCTTTTTCTAGTTTATTTTTGTTAAGATTATTTTGTTTATTTATTTTAAATATAGGATTTCCTCCTTTTATAGG
>KE531100.1:0-10241 GCA_000441915.1 Genlisea aurea | reverse complement strand
TTTTTTTTTTTTTTTTTTTTTGGAGTATTATTGACGAAGAGACTTGAGAGGGAGGGGTCTGACGATGTAACAATTGCTGACCTGCTCTCGTTCATTGACTCTTTTTCATTGACTGTTCAAATTAGTTGAATATTTTATTTATTTGAGTTTATTTAATTTTATATCCTATTTATGTTAGATTTTTTAAAAAATATCAATTTTTTTTATAATTATAATTTATACACTTTATATTTTATTTTCGCAGTTCAAATTAGTTATATATTTTATTTTTTTAGTCAAGATTGATTATAACACACCAGTTTCTTGATTTACATAATTGCTTGATATATTAATAAAATTCGATTTTAAAAATAAATGGTAGGGGGTCCCATCTGGATTGGTTATTGGATAAGATATTATTACAACGTTATGGCATTGGGCCATCGGCCAGATCGGGATTGGCTGGCTGCTTCAGTCAGTGGATAAGGTGGTGTTATGCATGACGCGGCCACTTAAATTACCATTGATTCTACTTTATTCATTTAGAACCGTTGAATATTTTATTATTTTTTTTGAGTACCATTGATATGTTATTTTATTTTTGTTTGTCCCTAAACTCTAACATCATTTCATTAATGAATTAAATCGGTACATTGAACAATAGAATTATTAAGTGCGAAATTAATTTGTTGTAGATATATATCTCCACCTAGAACCAGCGTTTTAACGCTGAAGAAAATGCTCCTCCAAGTGAACGATGGTCGACTCCCCAGTTGAGCTTCTTCTTCGAAAGAGCAATTCGGATAATATTTTGCTTTTAAAATGCACGAGGGTGGGTAATCGTTCCGGGTATTTGAGCCCGCCATGGTTGTTTTGCCAAAAGAGAATTATTGAAACGTTCCTCCAAATCCCTCCTTGAGCATAGTTGTTTTCATATTGCCCAACAAAATCTTCTATTCTGCCCAACTTCATGCCAAATCACAAGTTGGAAAAGAGGCATTCCAAATCAGAAAAAAACTCACCGGAATATTTGCATTGCGTATACCAAGATCGTCTTTATTAAGACTTCCTTTTTACTGCCTTGGATAACATTTTCGATTGTCATTCTTTATTAACCTTGTTCCATATCCTATCCCGTAAGAAAGCGAAAGACCTGGTTTGAGATGCTCCGATCATAGCCCCCCCAGTAATCCAAGATACTGATCATAGCCGGTATGGAGAATTGAGAAATAGGGTCGCCTCTGCTCGGACGGAACCATCCCATAGGAGATCCGTTAATAAGTAAAGCGAATTTAATTAATTGTACAAACCATATCCATAATATAATCATGGAAACAAAACGATGAGGGCAAGAAGCATCGATTTAAGAGAAAATCAATCCACCCTATCATACGCTTTACAAGTGATGTTCTATCTAGTCTTTAAAAAATGATTAATTTCAAAAGCACTAAAAGATTATCAGTTATAAGTTTAGGGTTTAGGGTCGACCTGGAAGGAACAAAAGCACATTGATTTTCATAAATTACTTGTATCAAAATCAGTTTTAGCCGGTTCGATACCAAAATGCTCAGATCGACTAGACGATTCGGATTAACGCTATGAAAGTATTATTAAAAGCTGATACCGAAACCTCCAAGTTTAAAACTTGGAGTAAATCACTTCGTCTCCAAAAATGCTGGTAAAACACGGGAGAAAGGCCATCTGGACCCGGTGCTGCTGAAAGGGGACGAATTGCCCTTTATTGGCTCATACACTTCCTCGCCTTTATTACCTTGTGTGGAGTTTGCCAAATAACCAGTGCACTTTGCTACGAGTTTGCTCTTCTTTTTTCCGTCGTAGTATATTCAATTCGACAAGTAGTTGGCCTCCCGTCTAGTCTTTTTGTGGGATTCGAGATAAAACCTCGCCGTATTTGAAAAAAAATGTTGAATATTTTATTTATTATTGTAATTTGTACATATTATATAGGTGATTAGTGGATTACCCCTTGGTGGATAAGGGTTTATACGACTGACTTTGAAAGAGACCTTGAAATTGCAGCGACCTTGAGAGAGAGATCATCCAAATCCAAATGAGAGAGTGTTAGGACTTAGGAGGGGGAGAATTCTGGTCTCTTAACTGGGCTTCTTTGTTTTCTTATGGATTAATGATTATATTCCTTGTTTGTTTTCTTCCTTGTTATTGTTGTGGGGTGTGGCTATGGAGTTCGATCCACATCTTTTAATATTTTAAAAAATATTAATTTATTGTTGGAGATCTAATAATTGTTGGAGAAGAAGGCCCACGTTAGTTACAATGCAAGACAAAATTGGACGATTTGTTTGGTGAAAAATACTTATATATTTTTTATCAGATCAGGTATGTAAAATGCAACCTCCACCCACCCCTCGCCTCGAATCAAATAAAACCCATTTTTATTTATAGCAATATGTGTTGAGATAAAAATTTTAGAATAAAATCAAATTTCGAATATATCAGTCAATCCTCGGAACCAAGTTTGTTACAGCAGCTGGAACTGTTTTCTGACAGTAATTAATTACATGAGAAAATATGTTTTGCCAATTGATAGGCTGGCTATATATACATGGGCTGGGGTTGGGGGGTGCATGCATCGACAGCTGGCAATGCCTTTTTTTTCGTTAGAAATAGTTTTTGAGCATGCAAGGCCATTATTAACTCCATTGCAAAATTTAGACCAACACAATACACATTCAAGAATATGACCTTTTTCTGTGGCATGGTATCATTCATCATAAAGTTGGACCCCTTTTACGGTAAATGGCAATGGCAATGGTAATGGCATGGACTCAGTCCACTCCCGTATCAACTATGAAATCCCCAATTCCCTTCCCTGGCTATGGTAAAAAAGTTGTAAAAAAGTAACAACCAACCCTCCTCCAACTCAAAAAATGTAGCAAGTTGATAAAGTTGTTTTAATAACTCCTATATTAATGCTGACCATGAAGAAGAAAGTGCTCCATAATAACCCCCCCTTCCTCTTCCTCCTCCTCCTCCTCCTCACACTCGACTCGCGCATGGCTTCAAAACCAGGGATCCTCACTCACTGGCCATGGACAACCCTCGGATCCTTCAAGGTAGGCGCTACCAAAATCATTCTATTCTCATTCACAAAACAAAACAAAACCCTTTCTTCCTGTTTTGCAGTACCTGGTGATGGCCCCCGGTGCCCTCCAGACCATCTTCGCCCTCGCAACTCAACCCACACACCAATGGGATTACACCAATCTCCTCACCATCCCATTCCTCCTCTCCAGAGCCATCCACAACCAGATATGGATATCCTACTCCCGCTACCGCACTGCCACCGGAAGGGCTCGAATCCTCGACCGCAGCATCGAGTTTGACCAAATCGACAGGGAGAGCAACTGGTACTACTAACAAACAAACAAACAAAACAAAAACAAAAATGAAGAATCTTGAATTGTTCTTCTCCACAGGGACGATCAGATTCTGCTCACCGGAATTCTCCTCTACTTCTTCAACAACCTCACCGGAAAGGCTTCGTTTCTTCCGGCGTGGCGAATGGACGGTGTAATCATCACCGCCCTCGTCCACGCCCTTGTGGTGGAGTATCTCTACTATTGGCTCCACAGAGCCCTTCATCATCACTTTCTGTATTCCAGATACCATTCCCACCACCACTCCTCCATTGTCACTGAGCCCATCACCTGTAAGCAAGCATGTTTTTTACTCCATTGTAGTAAGGATGCTTTTTAAAATAAAAAAAAAAAGGATGATTTTCTTTTGCTGACGAAAACTTTTTTTTTTTTTACCTGTTGGTTGCGTGGTAGCTGTTATACATCCTTTTGCAGAGCATCTGGCTTACTTCATCCTGTTTGCGATCCCGCTTTTGGGGACGATCTTCACGGAAACGGCGTCCTTGGCTTCCATCTACGGATACATCACCTTCATAGATTTCATGAACAACTTGGGGCACTGCAACTTTGAGATTGTTCCCAGTTGGGTGTTCACCATCTTCCCACCTCTCAAGTACATCATGTATACACCTTCGTAAGTCCCATTTTTTTCCCTCTTTCTGTTTGTTCACAACTGACCTGACCTGAGCTTACGTAAACCAATCAATGATTTCTGTGATGGCCAAGGTTTCACTCTCTGCATCATACTCAGTTTCGGACCAACTATTCGCTCTTCATGCCTTTTTATGACTACATCCACGGCACCACGGATAATTCCAGCGACGAGCTGTTCGAGAAGTCGCTTAACAGGCCGGAGGAATGCCCTGACGTCGTCCATCTGACGCATCTAACCACGCCAGAATCAATCTTCCATCTCCCTATCGGATTAGCTTCATTCGCAGCAAGACCTCAGAGCTCCAAGTGGTGCACGCGTTTATTAATGGGGCCCTTCTCTCTCTGGACCATGATGCTGAATTTCATAACCGGAAAGACACTCGTCGTGGAGAGGAACTTCATGGAAAAGCTGAAGCTGCAAACGTGGGCAGTACCTCGGTACACCATTCAGGTAACAGTCTACTTCTCATTCATTCGTAGCAGATATTCATCGTTTGTTTTTTGTTTTTTTCTGCATAGTATACCCTGAAATGGCAAGAGAAAGCAATCAATAAGATGATTGAAGAAGCCATAAACAGGGCTGAGGCCAGAGGCGTGAAGGTTCTAAGCCTAGGCCTTCTAAACCAGGTATGTATGACCATTCCATGATTTTGCATCTAATTCGACAAGATAAAAAAATAGAGTTCAACTTCGCAGGTAAAGGAGCCGAAAAGAAACGGACAACTCTTCATCGTAAAGAAACAGCCGAACCAAAAAATGAAGATCATAGACGGAAGCAGTTTGGCAGTTGCAGTAGTAATAAACAGCATACCAAAGGGAACAACTGAAATCATGTTCAGAGGGAAACTCTGCAAAACTGCTCATGCCATTATTGGTGCATTGTTGGAGAAGGGGATTCAGGTCCATTTCGAAGCTTCTCTTTGTGTATTACTGATGTAAAAAGCTTGATCTGAAAACACTCTCAGATAGCGGCTATGTACGAGAACGAGAGGCTTAAATTGGCAGGGAGATTCACCGGAAGAGAAGTCATCGTTCCTAAAAGTTTCACCCAAAAAGTAAGGCCAAACAACATCTAAAAAATAGTGATGACCCAAAATGTAACAAGAGTGCTAAATAATTTGCAGGTATGGATTGTTGGAGAAGGACTTACAAAGGAGGAGCAGCTAAAAGCACCCAAGGGGGCCGTCTTCATTCCCTACTCTCAATTCCCGCCGAAACAAGCGAGGCGCGACGCCGTTTACTGCCTCACGCCGTCGATGATGGCGCCGCCGTCGCTCAAGAATCTGCATTCCTGCGAGGTCGGAATCACACATAATTGTGTTGTTGTTTTTTCAAAATTTACCGAACGCGGTTTCCTTTCGTTCGATCGCAGAACTGGCTTCCTCGGAGAGCAATGAGCGCGTGGCGCGTCGCTGGAATACTTCACGCTATCGAAGAATGGAACGTGGATGAGTACGGGGACGCCATTTTCGACCACAACAAAATCTGGGAAGCCGCTCTCAAGCACGGATTTCGCCTCCTCCCCGGCCCCGCAATTGTCTGATTCCCATTGTCGTTATTATTATTGTGAAACCATAAACTAAACGACGACGTTTCGGTCTCTCGCATTTGGTAGTAAAATTAACATCCATCAGTGCCGCGTGCGTGCCTTGTTATAACCGGCGAAATGTCCGGCGGGAGATCGACGGAGGACGACCTCTGCTCCGTGAGCAGCCCACGCAGGATCCTCAGCTTCTCCAAGAATCATCGAAAGGAACGAACATCTTTCCCGGGCGAGCACGGCCCCAAACCTTCGGAAGTGTACGGATTCATCGGCTCCATCACCACCGTCGTCTTCACAGGTTTCCCGCCGCTACGCTACTTCCATTTCTTCGACCCTTCACTGTAATTGCTTTTTTCACTCGAACAGCGATTTTCCTGATGTGGGCATACGTTCCCGACCGCTGGTTACACTCCTTAGGAATCCATTACTACCCAAACAGGTAGGTAGGTAGGTAGGTGTCTGCAATCAATCACCCCAACCCCAGCTCGATATCATTTTTCTTCTTCTTCAGGTTCTGGGCATTGGCTCTTCCCACTTATTTCATCGTCACAGTTGTACTGGGAATCATGTTTTATATCGGCATTAATTTGATGGCGACGCCTCCTCCCACTTCCCTCAACACCATTTTTGGTAAACACCCTTCCCTTCTTCTTTTTTTGTTTCAAACACCATCATCTGAGCTGTGCCTGTGCTGCAGATGAGTTCAGCAGAGAACCCCAACAAAAACCATTCTCCTCCACGGAAGATGATGAGTCACCCATCAAGCCAATATCAGATATCAGCATCAGCCATATCAATGAGCTCATGTTTAAAAAAAAGGGCATCTAAAATTCATCATGTGTTGTTGTATGCCAACTTACAAAGCAACCTCCTCTTCAGTAGTTCCAATTCTTGCGGACTGTGTAAATAGTAACTCAACTACTTTCGTCTTTAGCTGCAAGTCATAACTGAGATTAATAAGGATAACTAACGGTGAGTATGAGATTCAAAGTTCTAGTGATATACAAACCTCATTGATGCCCACTTCACTCTTCACTGATACATGTAAAGCTCCTTCAGGTCCCATTCTCCGGTACTTGGCTAACTCCACATCTTCGAAATTACAGTCTTCGGTGACGAAAACTACAGGGCAATCACTGAGCAGATCACACTTTGACACAACATCGAGCCACAGATGGTCGCTGAACCTCTCCTTCATTTCATTGTAAATGGCGAACTGCTCGTTTCATCAGACAAAGAAGAATTCATTAAACAAAAAAACGTAAAAGTAATTTCTTCAGACTATGCCAGGTTTAGAAACCCAAGTTTTATGCTTCGATAAGTAGAAAACATTGCTAGAAAGAGAGACATTTTGCTAAACCTGATCTGAAGGGGAAGTACCGCACTGACCGGAGAGATCATGCACATAGAGTACAGCAGTTGGCAAATGGGAGAGAACAGCAAGAGTCAATTTTTCCAAATTGTTCCTATCACCTGCAACAATACACCCATAACTCAGCCCAAACACCTCGGAAATACTGACATCTAGCCATGATTCAATATTCCAAAATAAGTAGACATATGAGTGATGAAACAAAATCGTGGTAAGTACCGTCGTGTCTCCGTAGCAGTCCGGGAGTATCTGTAACCTGATGGAAGATTACTGCCACAGATGAATACAAGTAAAAAGACAGTTACACTTCATTAACAAAAAAAACACAGGCCTGGAAATTCTGGAAGCTCGAAGTTATATGACCCATTAGAATTCCTCTTGTTGTAAATGGGTAATTGCAGATCTGAGACACAAAAGGCAGGTAAATGGTTATTAAAACACTAACTTGAGAAGCACCATCGAAAATAAAATCACTGAGAAATTAAAGTAGTTCATGATGGCGATGGTTAGAGGTACCAACCTCTGGCTTTCCTGTTGATAGCAGTCGAACCAAAGATGACTTTCCTACATTCGGAGCACCAACAAGACACAGGGTGGGAATTTCCATATCAACTACAGGCATTGCCCGCAAAGTCTGAAACAAAGAGCACAACCAGAGAGTTCACCTACTAAGACTTCAGCAGGCCAATCCAGGTGTGAGTATTATTACCTTGGCAATGTTCATTAAATCATCTACAGCTTTTCCTCCTTGACTGAATATTTCTTCAACTTTGTTCATTCCCTAGAGACAAGAACAATGGATGCGGAGATTCATCCTGGGATAAAACAAAGGTGAAATTACTCTTTTCTGCTAAAATACGAATCTTAACCTCAATCAACTGCTGCTCGGCTTGCCGTTTTGATAATGACTGCCAAAGGGTTGATAAAACAATTGAGATGATCATTGTATAGCAAAAAGATGATACAAGAGGAAGTTTGTTTTATTTGAAACCATCTTATACAATCCAACATAAAACCATACCACGCATCAGTCACACAACCTTGGCACAAAGGGAAGCTTGTTCTTTTCCGACCGAAACAACTCTCTTTCGTAGAGTATCAACCCTAGCCAACACCTGTTAACCAAGAGAAGTACAGATTAAAAAGAAAATACAAAAAGCAGAACAAGAAATAGAAGAAACATGCTAATGTGAACCACAAAAGAACATAAGATATAATGTCTAAGGACCGAAATAAAGGTGAAACAGCCTTGAACCTAAGGTGAAAAAACTCAAAGATCATCATATATCAAACGTCATCACTAGCATAAAAGACAGCCTTGAATGGTGCATATCGAGAAATCCTACCTAAGAAAGAAGGCAATCTCACAACAATTTTTTTAACGTTTACCTCCTCATATCTTCCATCCCCAAGGGTCAACTCGACAAGAGACCGTTCATAAGGGTGCAAAACTTTTTTGTCAGGAAAGTTTTCAAAGTATGTCCTCAACTTAACGGCTAACTCCTGATCAACAGAACCTCCTATACTTAGATCCTCATCAAATGTAAGAATATCAGGGAAACAATCGATATAAACCTAGATACTGACCTTCATTAGTGTGTCAAGTTGTTTAGCACCCTTATTTCTTTCACGTTTTGCAGCATTAGGGATACCTAAAAAACACCCCTTATGCACGGAGTCACCAGCCAATTTATGAATTGAGTATAGGTGTTATTGGAAAATACCTTTTTAAGTCCCGGCTAAAATACTAAACCTACAACCCTGAGGCTGAGGAGAATTTAATCTTAAAACCATAACCTTCCATTTAAGGGTTTCTACAAGAACTAATTCTAACGCTAAAATTGATCAAATGGCACTTGAGATTTATTTTCCCAGATGAGCATCTGAAGTTACAAGAAGGAAACAGCACGTTACCTTTAGTTGGCGATACCATCTTTGCCTTGCGCAATGCGGAGTGCAAGATATCAACAGAAGGCATCACCATAGGAAGCTTTTGAAATGCACCGACAGCTTCTTTATTCATTGCTTCATTTTCCTGCCAAAAAAAGAATTTTCATCGTACTTAAAATGGTTTTCCAAACAGCGTCTATAGAGAACATAATTTGAGAACAATGAATATACAAGCGAAAAATAATGAAAATCTTCCATACTAAACTAAATAATACATATTAGTTTCATTCGACAATATTAGTTCAGTACTGATTAAACCCCATTTGACAATACCTTCACGGTACGTCCATTGTTATCACCCGCACGAATATAGCTTCCTTTGACGATTACATACTCTGTAGTTTGTAATTCTCGACAGAAGCACAAGTTCTGTCCTGGCATCAAATTCAAAGCTGCAAAATAAGATAATTGGAAAAATTGGAGCAATAAAAAAATAATAATAAAAATACAGCGAGAGTGATAACTTCTGACCCTTTGGAAATTTGCGACTTCTCCGTGCCGAAATGTTTGAAGGGATTCGCCATTGTTGGAGTAACCCCCAAGAACCTTTCATTCCTCCGAGAGTAACAGTCATTGATGAAGAAAAATGAAGTTTCGAATACAGATTTGTACTTTGTAGGGTTTGGATATTTATCCCCTTTATAATATTTTATATCGGATTTAAATTTAGAGTTTAGGATTTTTGAGATATAAATGATGAATTTTTAAAATAAAATATATATAAATTGTAATTATAAAATAAGATGAATATTTTTTTGTAAAAATAAAAAAATAATGATCTATATATAAATCCAATATAAAATATACATATAAAATGAAGTGAATCAGGGTCTAGAAATGTTTGATCGATATATATATAAATTTTATATTTAGAAATGTTTTGATAAGGCGTATATGTGTAAGTGTGTAACAAAAAAGAAAAAATGAGGTTTTGTAAGTGGAATTGGAAATTGAAACGTGATTTGTATTGCCTAAATTCAAACATCCGAGAAGGCAAGAAATTCATATCCTGTACAATTGAGGCAGTGAATGGGATTGTGTGTGTATTCCTCCTCGCTTCAGTTGATCGAGGTAAGCGTTGAGGCGGCGGAGTTGGTCCAGGGTACAATCGATCTGAAATAGGAGGTAAGCAACAGCCGTGCACGGGGAATTGGTCCCGAATGTCGGCCTGGTAGATGATCGATTTTCATGGCGTCGTCTTTCTGGTCATTGGTGCCCAATTTCTGGATGAGTTTCGGAACTTTTTCTGATCGTTGGCTGGAAAATAGGGAGCCAGGGGACACGGACTGCACCTTCGTCTTTGGTATTTATTTACACGCGGCGCAGGCGGGGGCGGGGGCTGGGG
>KE531086.1:0-11937 GCA_000441915.1 Genlisea aurea | reverse complement strand
GGACTAGTGGCGATCGAAATGGCGAACAGGATAATCACTGTGTCCAAAGACTCCGCGGCGGATTACGCCACCGTGCAAGATGCGATAGATGCGATTTCCTTGGGGAACTCGACGCGGACTGTGATTCGTGTGGCGCCGGGAGTGTACTCGCAGCCGGTGTACGTTCCGAAGACGAAGAACCTCATCGCGCTCGTCGGCGTCGGGCCGGAGGTCACAGTCCTGACCTGGAACAATACCGTGTCTAGAATCGAGCATCACCAGTCGGAGCGCGTGATCGGTACGGGCACGTTCGGTTGCGGCAGCACGATTGTTGAGGGAGATGATTTCATCGCTGAAAACATCACGTTCGAGAATTCTTCTCCTCAGGTAACATACCTAATATAGATTCATCCGATGTTCTTCATTTTTCATCACCTTTTTCATCCGATGTTCTGGTTCTTCATACGCTGCG
This sequence comes from Genlisea aurea, assembly GCA_000441915.1. Classification (NCBI taxonomy): domain Eukaryota; kingdom Viridiplantae; phylum Streptophyta; class Magnoliopsida; order Lamiales; family Lentibulariaceae; genus Genlisea; species Genlisea aurea. The sequence goes on along the minus strand of KE531086.1, from coordinate 11,486 downwards.
AGCGAAATGCACTATTCTGTTGAACTGAATTTAACCTAATTTTGCAGGGATCTGGACAGGCTGTAGCTATCAGAGTCACAGCAGATCGTTGTGCCTTCTACAACTGCAGATTCTTAGGCTGGCAGGTAGATATCACTTCTCCAAATCCACCATGAAAGCTTTAATCATCTGTTTAGCTTTTGAACTTATCAAATTTTCATATCATCTTCTTCAAATCATGATTTCCTTTTTGCTGAGATTAGTTTTTACTGATTGATGATCGTTTTTCTTTCCAAATACTGCCTGGAATGTAGTGTTTAAAAATCTCTGGTATAATTTTCAAGGATACTTTATATTTGCATCACGGGAAGCAATACCTTCGAGACTGTTACATCGAAGGAAGCGTCGACTTCATCTTCGGCAACAGCACCTCGCTCCTGGAGCATTGCCACATCCACTGCAAGTCGAAAGGATACATAACAGCACAGAGCAGAAAGTCCTCCCAAGAAACAACCGGATACATCTTCCTAAGGTTTTTCTCTCTCCACGAAAACAGCTGCCCGCATTCATTTTTGAACGCCTCGTCGATAATGGCCGCAGGTGCGTGATCACGGGAAACGGAGAAAAAAACTACGCCTACCTCGGACGGCCGTGGGGCCCGTTCGGGCGCGTCGTGTGGGCTTACACGCACATGGACGGTTGCGTGAAGGCGGAGGGATGGGATAACTGGGGGAAGCCGGAGAACGAGAGAAGCGCCTGTTTCTACGAGTACAAGTGAGATGATTTTGATGATAAAACGGTTTTTTTTTCGAATTGGAAAAGCGATGCGTTCGACGGATTGATTTTTTGGCAGGTGCTTTGGGCCGGGGAGTTGGACGTCGAGTCGCGTTACGTGGGCGAGGGAGCTGATGGATGAGGAAGCTGAGGAATTCCTTGCTCATTCCTTCATAGATCCGGACAGCTTAAGGCCGTGGCTGGATCGGAAGTTGGCCGTCAGGATACCGTTTTCTTCAGGTGCCTACCTAACTAACTAAACTTCACATCGAATTTATTTTTCTTCACTGATTGTTATCTTCGATTTGCATGGTAATTATTTTTAATAATTTACAATTTGAATTTTATTCTGCAATTTTTAACTTAAATTTTACCATACTTGTTTAAAAATATCAATTTATATCAAATTTTTCAAATTATACAATAATAATTGTTTTTCGGCATGTCAAAATTTATAATTTTTTTAAAATATATATATTATAAAATGTAAAAAATATACAAACCTATATACTATAAATTGTAACATTTTTATAACTTTAAAAATTTCAAACGATAAAATATATTTATTACGTTATAAATATGCAAACCTATATTATAAATTATAAATTGATATTTTTAAATAAATATAATAAAATTCTCAACATTACAATAAAAAATTTAAATAAACACATGGTAATTGATTGGACAGCTCTCGGGTCTCCGTCGGGTCGGCGTTTTTTTATTTTTTTATTCACCTTTAAATCGCAAAAATCCACGTGTACCAAAATGAATCGCGGTTCGTCAATCCACATCCATGCCTCATCCCTCTTTAAACTCCTCCAATTCCCACATCCACTCACCTCGAATCCCCAGATAAAAATGGCGGCCCTGCCGTACGGCTCCGCCGTCTACGGCTGCGGAAGAATTCAGCCGAGGAGAAGAAACAATTTCCCGAGCACGAAAACTCACATGATGATGACCAACCACAACCACAACGACCTCTCTTCTTCCAGCTACTCTTCCAAGATCTCCACCGACATCCCTTTATATGAAACCCCAGGGGTACGTCTCTCTCTCTCTCTCTCTCTATATATATATATACATATATATATATTGGATCATTGATTTCCTTCCCCAGGCTTCTTTCGATCTCTATCTGGAAGACAAGCCCAGAGTTTTCGAAGCCATTTTCCCTGATAAACGCAGAAGCCAACAACTCAACGAGGTAACACGTTTTTGTGTTTTGTTTTTCATAATAGAGAGTGAGTGATAAGGAAACATTTTATTAACCATGCTTTTTACCTGAATGTGATGAGACACAGGAAGAATGGAGAGTTCACATGCTGCCGATCCAATTCATTTTCCTAGCAGCCTCACCGGTCGTCGACATGAGATTGAGGTGCAAAACGGATGCCGCCGAATACCCCGTCGGAATTCCCCGGGAAGCATCCAAAGTTCTCGAGCTCCATATCGTAATCCAATCCCGGGGATTGATTGATTAATCATCGGATTTATTTAACTTGTTGGTAAACAAAACCTCCCCTCCCCTTGCAGGTCAGATGGGAGCTGAAGGGACTCGACGGAGTGTTGGAACCTTCGCACTTCTCCCTCGACGTGAGAGGTTCCCTTTACCCTGATCGGAGAATCAACGGTCGGGGAGGTTCTTCCAGATTGAGAGGCCAGCTCTCGATGGGCGTCACTTTTGCCGTTCCTCCCGTGCTCGCTCTGGTTCCTGAAAATGTCCGTCGAGAGGTTTCCCAAACGGTCAGTAATGTCTCATAAATTTAAATGTTAACGGGAGCAGGGTTACGAATCGTTCAACATTTTAACGTTATCACCTGGACCTGTCTGATTGTTGATGATGATGATGAAGTAGCAAGTTCATCATCTTCCAATTTCCATTGTTTCCTTGGCAGGTTTTGAGGACGCTGATGCAGAACATGAGAGATAAAGTGAACAGAAACCTGGTTGAAGATTACGCCCGTTTCAAGAAGGAGAAAGCCAGAGAAAAAGCTCTTCTTCAGTCTTCGCCATGACGAAAAAAAGCTCTCTTCCTACAAAAAAGTAGTAGTACGTGAGTTGTTGTCATATTATATGTCTTTTTTTTCTTTCACCAGTAATCCGAACACGAACACGACCCGTGCTCGAACGTGTGAAACCGGTTCCGATCCCGGACGATGATCTCCCGGCCGTACACCCCGGAGGCGACCTTCATCGCGGCGTGGCAGTCCCGACATATCCTCAGGTTCTTAAAAATCCGAAGGGTTGAGCCCGGCTTCGTGCTGATCAATCCGAAACAGAGAGCCAGCTTCTCGCCGTGAGTCTGCAGCGCGCATTCTTTCGAATCCTCGTCCGCGTCGTGGATCCGGGAGGAGGAGGAGGAGGAGTCGACGTCGGGAACGTAACCGGCCTGCTTCAACCTCGGGATCATTCTCTCGAGCATCCCGTATATGTCTTCGATCCGCGAGTGTGACCTCTCCCCCGCACTGAACTGATGGACTTCGCCGTCCACGAACATGGTGCTGATGCCCGGGATCTTCCTCGTTCCCCGGCTCTCAAGATCCTTCCGGAACGAATCCGCCGTTTCGAACTTGCCCAACGACGAAAACGTGTTGGCGAGAAGGACGTGATGATCCGTGTTGTGAGGGTGCATCCGAAACAGATCCCTCACCAGAGACTCCACCAGATGATGATGCTTCCTGTGAACCCTACACGCTCCCAACAGAGATCCCAAAACGACCTCGTTCGGCTGCATCGGCATTCCCCGTATCACGGCCTCCGCTTCTTCCAAGTGCCCGGCTCGACCCAGAAGATCCACCGCGGCGGCGCAGTTCTCCATAGAAGGACTCTTCACCGCGCGGAACAGCTCTCTCCCTCTGTCGACCAAACCCGAGTGGCTGCAAGCGCTCAACAGAGCAGTGAAAGTCACGTCGTCCGGCTTCCATCCCCCGTCCGCCATGCTATCGAACATGTCCAGAGCCACGGAGCCCCTCCCGTGCATGGCTAATCCGCCCAGCATTGCGTTCCAAGTGACGACGTTTTTCGAGGGCATGGCTTCGAAGACTCGGATTGCGCTGTTTATACGGCCACACTTTGCGTACATGTCGAGCAAGGCCGTGCTGAACCTGACGTCGGTCGATGCATCCGCGGTTGTTCTGAGAGCAAAAGAGTGAACCCATCTTCCCGTCGAAACGTCGCCGGACTGAGTACATGCCGACAGTAATAAGCAGAGCGACGAAGAAGTGAAGCTCGTCGACTCGGCCGCCATTTCTTGAAGGAGATGGAAGGCTTCTCTTATGAAACAGTTCTCGATGTACCTTGAGACGAGTATACTCCAAGCGATTTCATTCCTCTCGGGCATTTCGTCGAACAGTTTCTTCCCTTTTTCGAGTCCCTCCCATTTCAACACACCCCACAGCAGTACAGTCCAGGAGACGACATCCTTACCGTCGAATCCATCGAACAGTTTCTTCGCCTCGGCCAGCATCCCGCACTTCACGTACATATCCATAGCAGCATTCCATGCTTTGAGACCTGAACTCAGACCCAATCCCATCTTTATCATGCAAGCATGGCCCTGAATCCCGAATACCGGATTCCCGATCTTGGAGCAGATACCCAACACCGCCATGATCGTGATCTCGTCCATCGGTACGCCTTGCCTCCTCATATCGACGAACAGAGAGAGCCCGTCGAGGGAAGAAGACCAGCCATATCGGTTGTAGCAATCAATGAGCCTGGTCCAGTCCACTGTATCCTTCAGCCCAACTGGAATATCATCGAACACCTTGCGTGCACAGGCAAGGTCTCCACTGGCGGCATACATATGCAGAATAACGTTGCGGAGGAATGCCCCCGGAAGGGTTATTAGCCCGGAGGTGACAACGGCGGCGTGGAGCTTCTTTCCGGCCTCCAGAGCCGAGTGCCGAGCACATAATCTGATAAGAACTCGACATCGCCGAGATACATAAGCCGGAGTGCCACTCATGAAACCAAAAACTAGAGGGTTATGAACAAAAAAAGCATAGCGATGATTTGAAAAACTAGGGTTTCATTTGGAAAATTTGAAAAACAAAAGGAAGCAAACAATGAGAATGATTACTGCAAGCGCAAGTATACCGACAATGGTGAAGTTGCTATATGAAACCGCAGCTCGATTGTTGGCATCCAACTCATGAACCTGGAAAATGAGAGGCAAATATGATCTAAGCCACTGTTGTCACACTGAAAAACTCAGTAACAGATGCTCAGTGATGATATGAGAGAAATCATGCAAGGAGGAGGAGAAGATCAGTACCGTGTTTTCATTGTTAGTTGCATGGTGTTGGTGTAAATTTTGAAGAAGAGGTACCGCCAGTTCTTCTTCTACGGGGTTATCTGATGATCTGTTCAATCCTCCTGCCGTCGTTGTATGTGTTCTATCGCCGTTGTTTTCCGGCACCTGAAGCTACGAAATTAAACGGAAGAGATTTCAATCGCCGGACGGAAAAGAAAGCATTGCTCAATCAACCGAACTTACTGTAATGGAATCAGCCATCCCTGCCTCCATTAGTTCATCTCGGTGAAAGTTTGTCGATGCGATGAGGTTGGCTTTGTTCTTCATGTCGTTCAAATCTGACTGATACTCTCTGAGCTTGGCGAGGAGCACCGCCTTAACATTCGGCGGCAAGCTGCGAGCATCGGCGTCCATCTTCAGGATCTACGTCAGGATCGGATCAACCTCAGAGACAGAAACGAGGAAGAAACGATATATCTGTACCGTACCATTCCTTCGGCTTCGTCCATTTCTGCAATGATGTCAGTAATCTTCTGTATCTTGAGCTCTGAAACAAAACCGCCATCAGTCAGTCACGACCGGAAATATCCTGCAGAGATTTCGACTAACCTCCGTCGAGATCACCAACAGACGACGTCTTCCGCACCAACTCCGCCGATAACTCGCGGAATCGCCGTTCGTAGCCTTCAAACACGTCGCTCATGGCGGCTGACTCTTCCTTCCTCTCGATCTCCTCGAATCAACCTGCAAATACGATCGGAAAATTCCGAACGACGATCGAATAATAATCAAACCGCGCGATCCGCATGAAATCACTTCCGCGAACGATTTCATCATCCAAAAACATGCATGAAATCGCAAATGCACAGTGCACTTCTACACGAAAATTCAGAATCAAATGTACCTCGCAGAAGAAGAAGAAGAAGAGACCAAATCAAAGAAACTCGCATCATCACATCTCAGAGAATCCAATAGAGAATAATATACATAACACATGGGCCAAAGCGTATATATATAGATATAGGTATAAAGTTCTATATCATCTCCATTATTATACAGAAGAAGCTATAATGTTAAAGAACCACAGATCGTCCCCTCCACCATCTTCATCCTACAAAAACCAGATCACCATTACCTGAAAATCCTCAAGCTGCTGTTTCGTTCGACGGGACGACTATATTCCCATCGGGAATGGCAGGGCTGCAGCCGGTTTTAGCCGATTCTTCACCGGGAAAAGCTTCCGACTGCAAAGAAGGATCTATGTTCTTCACGTGCATCCATGTCAGCTTCCAGAAGCTGTCTCCCCCGACCGGATCGCCGGGGACGAGAATCCCGCCCGACTTCATCACCAGCAGCGTGTTCTTGAGAAGCTCGGGGATCAGCTCGTGAATCTTCTCGCTCCGTTTCCCTCTGAACTTCAAGTTCATGTACCGTTCCATGAAGCCGAGCACCTTCAACCAAGTTTGGCAGAACTGCGTCGACTGGGAGAGATCGACCAGGGACTGCAAGAACGTCTTCGACAGGAGCTTGAGGGAGAAGACCATCGATGCCTCGATGCTGCGATACTCCTTCGGAGAATGCTGCTGGACCATTTCCGGCAATTCGTCGAGCAGCGTAAAGATCACGAGGTCGAAGCATTGTAGCCATAAGCTGGCCGGAATCCGGATCCCGTTCACTCCGGCCAAACATCTCTGCAACAACACGATGGCGTGATTCCTCACCTCCTGTCGGTGATCCACGCATACCCTTCTCAGTCCTTGCACCAGCCTCATCCACATTTCGAGTATATCCTGACACATTTTCTTCGCCACCTCCTCGCTGGCGGCTTCCTTGCTTCTCTGAAACCACGTCCCCAGACAGAAGACCGAATCGGCCATCAGGTCCAGGGATTTGATCGATCGGTCGACGTGGCCCACTCTGGACTCGGCAAACTGCCTAGCCGCATTAATGCAGATCACGTAGTTAGCGGGTGACAGGTGGGCGCCCTCGGACATGATGTAAGACAGGGTCTCGAACCCGGATTCGGAAGCTTCCGGATGACGGGCGGTGATCGAAAGCAGAGAGACGATGGTCCTCCAACCCATGTGGGATCTTATCTGAAATGCATTTGCTTTGACAAGATGCATCACTTCTTGTGTGATCTGTTCACAGTAAGCATCGGCTACTCGAGCATCGAGTTTCAATACCAACTGCAGAGACTTCAGAAGCTCGTCGGTGAGATTTTCCTTGTAAGGAAGCAAACGCTGGCATATCCGGAGGAGCCCGAAGACGGCTTTCTCTACGAGAGCACAGGGCATCGCGATAGATTGGACGACATTAGCAATATACTCGTAAACGTTTTGCCAAAGCAGCATAATTCTGTCCCTGTTATTAAGAGTGACAGCAATCAGCAGCTCAAGACAAAAAACCGCCGTATCTTCGTCTTCCAGAGAGTGGTTCCCTTTTAGGGGACGTTCAGCGGCCAATACGAGAGCATTGACGAGCTCCAATAAGGACTCTGCTTGCAGAAACTTACTCTCGGCAAAAATGCTATCGATGTGACAATTTTGAACGATCTGCAGAACACGCTGACGAGCAGCAAGCTGATCTTCGGATGGTTGGTCCATTGGTTCTTCTGCGTCGAGGGATAACAGGAGGCTAAAACGGCCCATAATGCCAGATCGCTTTCTGGAGTTGGCCGTTGCTGGGACCTGGACAGCAGGCGAGGTAGAAGCAGGCGATCTGATCTGATCCTTCAGAGGAAAAGACTCCAAATCATCAGTAGCATCAGTGACAAGACGCGAAGGAAGAAGGCCGATTTTATGGAGACTCAATATGCATTCAACTATGTTTTTCCAGCCTGAACGTATATGATCACTATACCGGTTGGCAACTGTGAAAACCGCCTCGGTTGCCATTTTAGCTTTTATGTCATCCCCGCCATACAGAATTGAATTTTCACCGGAAGGTGGGTGCAGTAAGGTGGTAAATTTGCAGAGAGATATGACCAGATCATTCAATACCTCGCCAAAATTATACGAGGCCGAAAGCTTGGCAATGGCTAAATACCCATCGATGCAAGAATTCAAAACTTCTTCCTGTTCCGCATGATCGAACACCACCGAAACTGCAGCAACGGCAGGTCCAGATAAAACAGCAAACATGTCGGGATCAAGAAGGGATCCAGCATCAGAAGCTATATAAGGCGATGTTTGCTTCGATCTGTGTATCAGACCGATCCAGTGGCTCCTCGTGAAAAGTGCAGCGGAACCAACTTGATCCGGAACCATACGGATCTCGTTTTCACAGATAGAATGATATAGTTCAGACAGGTATTCTCGAGGAAGATCTTTGCCGCCGTTGATTTTTCGATTGTTGTTGATAAAAGCATCTTCTGTCATTTTATTCCTGACCTGCACATTGTGCTGATCCGTGTTGAGCATAATTACCGAATACGACAGCACAAATGCAGCATCTTTATTCACCAAAATATTAGGTGCTTGCTCAAAATAGCTCTCTGAAAATGCTTCAAGAACTCTAACTATCTTCTGGGACTCGCCAGGCAATCTAAATGTCTCCAAGAAAATCCGTAAAGCAGCATCCAAATTCATGTCATGAAAGTCAAAGGTTCTAGCAAACTCATGAAGCACCTGCACGGAAAATTCATCGTGATGGCCCAGAAAATCCCCAACGAGATCCTTATCCAATCCCACGGTGTACCTAAAAAAGCAGGCGACACTTTTGGGATCCAGATCTTGAGGCAATAAATGTAATACTTGGAGAAATTCCAGACCCTCTTTGGGGTCTCTGTTGAAGTGGTCAACACCAGTCATCAACTTTTTCTTTATGCTCTTCATGTAATTAACAAAGGGAACCCAGTGAAGAGGCTCATCGTAATCATCACATCTCAATGTCCAAAATGATGTGTTCTCCGGTAATTCTTGCGAAGATTTCCCAATATTAGACGTATCGAGGCCTATTCTATCAGCCATATTCTGAAGCAAAGCAATCAGGCCATCCAGAGCAAGGGTGTTCATAGCTGATAACGGATTATTCACAGGAAAGGCACTCCTTGACAACAGGTTTCCGATCCCCTCAAACACATCGCTGCAGGATATGTCACAATCGAAATTTGCATAAAGCTCAGCGGCAAAAATAGGCTGCCTGCAAAAGTCAATAAGAGCTTCCATGGCAACCTCCTGCTGTTGGTATGAAGATCCATACTTACTTTGTGCAACTCTCAATAGAACACCAGAAAAAAAAGCTTCAAGTTGCAATTTCAATTCAGTGCGAAGATGATAATAAAGATTGAGAACAATGCTGCATACCATTGAAAGAATAAGGGGGCTCTTCGACGAACCAAACTGCATCAGGTTGCAAAATAGTTCCCCCTGAATCATTCTCAATAACTTCGGATGATTCCCAAGAGAAGGCCCCGTTAATTCTATTGCTGAATTAATCAAACCAAGAGCAAATAGAGGAACATCTTCATCATATGCAATTGGATTGGATTTTGAGCCAGTTTCCATGTTCTCCATCACATTTAGCAAAGAACACAAGAAGTGGAAAATATCCGCCATAGCAGGAAGGCCATACGGGTCCGTCATGGCATCATCTACCTCACCATGAGCAGTTTCATTTTCCTTCACTTCGTACTCCGAAAAAGATAACTCATTGCCATACGGCTGCTCCCGAACTGTCTGAACTTTAACTGCACTATCAATCTGCAACAGGAACATTGATATAATGGATAAAAATTTGAGCATCACAAGCACCACCTTCAACATGCACAAGCTGCTGTAATTCTAATTTTTCATTAGCACCACTACAGTTAGTATTCTCTAAAACAAAATTATTTTAAAATGTGTAACATTCATCACAAAAATCACATTTTTTTGTTCCATGAATACTAAACAATACTTTTAGTGAATATTTTGCTACATTACTCACTCGAATATTTTGCCACATCATATATTGAAAGATAATGGCGCTCTTTGATTACAATATTTTCTTAAGTCGAAATACATTTACTCACTACACATTATGCAATATCTCAATTAGAATACTGTTCAAATAAAAGCATAAGGTCAAAAATAAATAAAGACAGTGTATAAGCTCATGCTGCACACTAAGAAGGATATCTGCTTACCTCTAATTTTCGAAATTTGCTTCCACTGCTCAATTCATCCATTTTATTGTCCAGTTGTGGAAGTTTCTGAAAGATACACCTCACGAGTTCAAGCATAGTGTGGCGGGAGGTCCTTTGCAGCAATTCACTTTTAGAACTTGCTTGATGAACTATGCGAAAACAAGTATTCACTATGCTACATACGTGATGATTGCTTAAACGGTTAGATGTCTGACTTTTCATGCAAGCCAAAAGAACTTGAAGAATCTTCATCAGTACTACTTCTTCAGATGCTGGATCTGTGACCTCAAATCTGCAGGTAGTCACAGCATCCACAATCAAATGCAAAGCTTTTTCCACATTCACGGTTATGGAATCAAGAATCTGAAGGATTAGGATGTTATAAATGGATGAAAGAGCAACACCGGTGATGGGTGCACCAGTTTCATCAGACTTAACGACATCCAAAAATGGCTGGATGTATAAAACCGGGTCAATAGTATGCCAAAGATTCTGCCATGAAAAGATCTTCTTGCGAAGCTCCTTGAAAGATATTATGAGGGAATGCTCTAACTGCTCATCATCGTGGCCATAATGAACACCCCATCTGACATTTCGCCTCATTACGGCCAGAACTGCACCGATTTCCGCATTCACTATGCAGGCTAAAGCACCGCCTGAAGGCTTGAATAGAGCTTCAGACTGTGCTGATGACCCATTAAGTTGTCGCTGCATACGTATTGACCGCATATTTATCTCGGTTTCCATAGTTCATGCATAAAATCAACTAGGAACAGCTGAATTTGGCCCTTCAAAAATATTGAAAAAATAGAGATTAGTTCAGTTGCATCCACATTACCGTGTTGAACAGAAAGTATAATTATCAAACAAAAAAAAAAACAAGATATCTGAAAATAATTCATATGGAAAACGAATTTCACTCAGTGAAGAATTTAAAGCTTTCAGATGATCACCGAGTCGAAACAGGGAAATCGCACTCCCTATGTATCATTTCTAGGTTCTATGCATGATCTGAATCTGGAATTACAAACTCAACCTAAAGATCCCAGATCAGAACTATGACTTCCTTCGCAGATATGATTGAATGATCAGATTTAACAACCTAGATCGGCAACTCACATTCTAATCACTCAGCCAGCACACAGAGTCAATTTCTAAACCCAGTGTTCATTTCATCAAAGATAAACTCGCACAACCAAAACATCATATCCGAACACATTCTCCCAGCCGCAAAAACAAAATCAATTAAGCAAGAAGATCTAAATCAACGGCCAAAAAAATAAATCCCCCGACAAGATCCAGAAAAACGCTACACAATTCATCAAAAAAAAAAAAAAAAACAGAAAGAAG
>KE531082.1:0-10713 GCA_000441915.1 Genlisea aurea | reverse complement strand
GGGGGGGGTTCATTTGACCACTGCCTCAGTAAAAGTGGTACCTAATAATCATGCCCCACCCCCACCCCATCTTGGCATTCTGTGACAGCTTCGCCTTCACCCACCCTCAGTTGAAAAGGGTGGGGCTTTATGGTTTTTGCATGTTGGAAATTGTGAATATGAACTGAAATGAGAGGTGGTCCATGATCAAAGGCGATTAATCAGTGTGAAGGGAGGCAGTACAGTTGATTAAAAGAGGTATGATTTTACCAAATATGCCGTCCGTCCTCTGCACTTGCTCAGTTGGCAACGCATCCACATACATGGTGGTGCTGGTACTGTTACCGTTACCGGAAGAAGAAGCAGTTTGCCCCGGAATAAATGATGGTATGGCATGGTTTTGATTTCAGGACCACTGGATGGATGCAAGCAAATGCAACACATGTTGTTTGTTTAAGTACGAAGGGAGGAGGGCAGTAGAATTTGTGGGAAAATGGCACAGATATGATGAGTGCTTGCTTTCCTCCTCCATTCATATTCATTGAGCAAGTACTAACCATACTATCCTATCTGTTCTGTGTGTTGCGCACATTTATTTAACTCCCCTCCCTGTTTCAGATCGTTTCTGTCATTTATGAGTTTTTTTCTCCACAGACAGATGGAGATGAAGAATGTTGACTCCTTCTCTCAGCTTCCCTTCATCCGATCTTCTCCCAAAGAGAGGGGGGGAGGATTTCGACTCTTCGGGAAGGATTTCGGAGTGGAGGCTGCAGCAGGTGACATGAGCAGCAGCAGCAGCAAGAGGTTTGAGTGCCATTACTGCTGCAGGAACTTCCCCACTTCACAGGCACTGGGCGGGCATCAGAATGCGCACAAGAGGGAGAGGCAACAGGCTAAGCGAGGAGGAGGAGGAGGGCATTTCAACAACAGAGATTCGGAACAACACCAGTACCCTTCTTGGAGTCACACCAGCAGGATGATGTATGGCCTCACACCCAGACCTCATCATCTGCATCAGCCCTTGACGGCAGCGTGGAAGGTCCCGCCACCGCATCGGCAGAGCCCCTTGTTCAACTCCTCCTTAACCAACAGCAGGAGCAATGAGGCCGCCATGCAGGATGATCACGTAAGTTTGGATCTCCATCTCTAAGGAAATGACAACAAATCTTGTTTAATTCAATGCATCCATCGTTAATGATTCTTCTTCCTTCATAAGCTTACTCACAGTGTTTACATACTTAATGTCTCTGTGTGTTCTTTTTCTCTTCTTTTATGAAAACAAAACTCCGCCCTCCTGGATTTCATTGATGGGAGGAGAAAAGATATACAGCGAAGATAAGTCGTACGCAGGGCTGATTTTTTATTTGATTGGATTAATAATGGAACGCATACACATTGTACTCGACGACTGCGTTCCCAGTGGCAAAGTCGATCTGGCGAGTGACGGCGCGTGCGTACCCACGCGCGAAACGGAAGGCTCCGCTGCCGCCGACGATGGGCAGTTCCCTGACTCCGGAGAAGACGGCATTCCGACCGAGGACGCTGAGAGTACTCCCGTTGAACTTCCCCCTTGTGAAGGAGAAGTTGAGCACCATGAGGAGCCCCAGTTCGCTGAGATCCGCCGATGCGTAGATCCCCTGAGCTCTGCCCACAACGGCGGCGGTCGAGTTCTTTCCGTTGAGCCCCAGCGTGAGGGCATCGTCGAACAGAAAAACGCTCCCGAATTGCGTGACGGAGGAGTTGCTGATCACCGCTTCCGCCACGCGCACCACAGTGGGGTGCTTCCCGGTCATCACGTCGTGGAAGAAGAACCGGAGGTGGCTCAGTTTCTCCTCTCCCAGACCCAGTTCCGACCTCGCCATCTCTCTCCAAAAAAACTCATTGCCGTCGCCCTCTGCCGCAACCACGACGGCGAACATAGCCACCACAAGATTCCTAAGCACCATACCCATGGCAGACTCCTTAACTCCGAACCAGGCCAGCGTCCACAGCACATATATATATATAATTCCCCCGCATCTTCCATGATTGCCTTTTTTTTGCTTTCCTGGGTCACCAACAGAAACGATTCCCAGTTCGAGATGATAGCGACAGCCATCGTTTTCTTCCGCGTGATACCCCCTCCAAAAGAAAAAGGCCAAATATGTGCAATCTTTTCACGCACTTACTTCCTGGTTACGTCCAGTCAAGTACCATGATATGCTGCTTTACGTCAGTCAGCTATGGACTTTGAAACACTTGAGCTTGGGAAATAACTCCAACAACTGACCACGATCTCGCCGCTGCAAAACGGTATGAAGGACTAACTCCATTTACTTACTGAGGTTTTATCAATGGTGGATGTTGATATAAAGCAATGTACTTACCTTCACGCCTATGCAACCGTTAACATCAAGGGTTGTAAGTGTATCAGAACAGGATCTCGACAAGGCCGCTAGGGATGCATCGGTTACCCCGACTATACCGAAGAGGCTGCAAAAATCAGATATCGTGTGGAGTTAATTAGAAATATGGACAGGGTCAAATTTGTATTCACGGTGTATAAAATGAAAATTTTGCCCGCTTGTGAAACGACTTACCTGAGAAACTCGAGATTTCGACAGCCTTCTGCAATGGCGATGACTCCTCGGTCTGTGATCCGAATGCACCTGTCGAACGATACGAAAAAAGTAGCGAAATACAATGAAAAATTGGGCGTTTGTTTTTCATACCATGTCAAATTGATCGCAACCAGATTCTTGCATTTAGCTATGGAAGACAGCCCCTCATCGGACAGGTTCTGACAAGCAACACAACGCAATTTTTTTAAGAAGACAAGGGAAGTAAGAAGAAAAGTTACCAGGGAAGTGAAGTAAATTTAAATACCAAACTCAGACATACCTGAGCACCACAGAGGTCCAAGTCTTGGAGATTCACCAACAATGCAACATTTCTATAAGCCGCATCCGTTAAACTATACGAAAAACAAGCATCGTAAACAGCAGTAAGTAATGGATGGTATATGTAAATGTATGTATACCTCGACAGGGCATAAAGATTCAAGCTTTTAAGCGATGAACACTTTTGTGATATCATATGCAAGCCTTCATCAGTCAATTTGATGCATCTATTAAGGCAAACAGAGAAGTCGTTTTCAGATTCTAAAACTAGATTTCAAAGCATCAAAGTTTCATGCCTTGTTAGGTTTAACAGCTGCAATGCTCGATAGTTTTCCGCAATAAGTTTCAACCCTTCATCAGTTATTTTCTACATGTTGCCACAAACAAGAGAATTAGCCCAAATTAACAATCAAAACTACAACAAAAATATATAAATCGAGATTACAGAGCACACCTTACAGCCACTAATATTTAAATCGACGATGAACTTGCAATTCGTGACCAAGTTCTCAATGGCAACGTCCGAAACCCTGAAAAAATAAATACCGGACCAATCTCGTTAATCGGTTTCGACACTGGGAGACAATGCACACAGCAAGTTTAAGTGATACCTTACATTCCAGTAGATTGAGAAACATTTTAATTGCGGGCTATTGTGCGTTATGGATCGAATACCAACATCAGATATTTTCTGGCAGCCGTTCAAATTAAGAACCTCCAGATGTTCAATTGAACGCCCAAACTGCAGAAACGAACACATTCATCATAAGAAAAGCAAAAAAGGAATTAAAAACAACAGAGGCCAGATTCATGATTGACATGTACCAAAAATTAAACTCTGGATCACAGCATAAACCTCACCTTGTCTTTTACAATTTCAAGATGACTGTCTTCAATATCATGGGCAAACTCTAGGTTTATTTGCTTAACATTCTGATAACGGGGCTGAAGAAAAAAAACAAGCAATCAAACACAACATTTAAATAACATAGGCATCACAGTTGTCGAAGGATACGAGACAATACAAACCAAAGAAAGAGCAGCCAGCAGGCGATCCCCAGCATCATTCATCTCGTGAAAATCAAGAACCTAATAAAAAAGAAAACTCGATTTACCGCAAAACAGACATCATATATCAATCAGGGTAGGTAACCAATTGAAGGGAAGAGTATGAGTAAGTAGACTCAATTACCAGCCATAGCGAAGGGCAGGAAGTGAGATTTCGCAAAATCGATTTGCTAACGAGCAGTAAGGAAACGAGGTCTCTCTGGCGAAGCCTCGTACTCACAACATTCATCACGCTCGGCGCCGTCTCCCGATTCCACATCCAGACTTCATCTTTCTCCGCGTCTACCTTCACCTCCATCGGGATTCGGGAACGACACGCCGCGCCGATCCCCAAAGAAGGAAAAATGTGTATACTACGACGTTACCTTTTGTGCCGCCAATACTTCACATTCGTGATGGTTATAAATATGATATTTATTGAAAACATTTATTGTAATGTTGGGCTAATTCATCAAAGTGAATAATAATAATAGTTAGTTATAAATACGTCATAATTAATGCATAAAAATAATCATAATTACGGTGGTAAAGGTAAAGGAGGAGACCAGACCTCCTTTGGTTAAGGTTTGTCAATGGTAGGGTGGGGTCCACGCTGTTTCTTTCTTTCTTTACTGGACATGGCGGACAGAAATACGTACCGCATTGATTGAGAGCCTTGCCGATGGATGCTGTCTTCTTTTGAACCTTTGCAATTTCGATTCCATGGCGGATGTTGCCAAGTACGCGCCGATTAACGCCGCCGGCGCCTTCGTTTCCGACTTCAACTCCCACGTTTCACTGCTCCGAACCAGGGGGAAGAAGAGTGCTCTTCTCTGCGGATTTCTCTTTGTTTTCATAGCCATTACTCTATTCCTCGCCTTCGCTCCGTCCGCCGACTCATCTTCCCCGTGGTTTTCCAACGTATTCGCGCTCAATTCCACCGCCTTTTCCGACGACTCCTACAGATCTCGTTTCTCGTCCGTTTTCACTTACTTTTTCCCCAACTCCACCAGCGTCGGCGCCGATGGAACCGCTCGACCTTTGTCTGCCCGGAACGCTTCGCTCCTCAACAGCACCACCGACACTTCTCCACGGTCGAATGGAGCGCCGTCGGATGTTACGATCGTGAACAATCGGACTCAACCCTCCGCCGGCGATGCTCTGAAGAAACAAAACGAGACTGCGAATTCGGCCTCTCAAGTGAAGAATTCCTCAACGATCAACAGTGATGGAAACGGAATGGCCGCCGACAACAATGCAGGTTACAATTTCACTCCTCCCACCGTCAAGGAGGAGCAGAAACGAGATGGAATTTTGGATTCTCTCAAGAACTGCGATATGTACGATGGGAGTTGGGTGAGAGATGAATCATACCCACTATACAGACCAGGTTCTTGTTCCCTTATCGATGAGCAATTCAATTGTTTCCTCAACGGTAGACCAGATCATGACTACTATATGCTCAAATGGAAGCCAAAAGGCTGCACCCTTCCAAGGTAAACATCTCCATTCAAGTGGATATATATATGGCTGGGCTGGCCTTATTGTTATTTCATACTTTCAGGTTGAATGGAAGCCACATGCTGGAGTTGTTAAGAGGGAAGCGTTTGGTTTTAGTTGGGGATTCTTTGAACAGAAACATGTGGGAATCTCTTATATGTATCTTGAAGAATTCAGTGAAGGATCAGACAAAAGTGTATGAACAGTTTGGGAGATACCATTTCAGGACAGAGGCTTCCTATTCATTTGTTTTTGAAGTAAGGTTTTGTGTGTTATATTATATGTTAGCCAGAATTTTCGAGGTGCTGAAAGGTTATAGTATTTTCAGGAATATAAATGCACGGTGGAGTTCTTCGTAGCCCCATTCTTGGTTCAAGAATGGGAAGTTGCTGATAAGAATGGAACCAAGAAGGAGACACTGAGGCTCGATATGATCAGTCACACTGCCGATGAGTATAAAACCGCGGATATCGTCGTGTTCAACACCGGGCATTGGTGGACTCATGAGAAGACTTCATTAGGGTAACGCTTTGTTTGAGTTTAAACCTAGTAAACTGCACATCATCTTCATCTCATCATCATCATCATCATCTCAGGAAGGACTATTATCAGGAAGGCAGCCATGTGTACGGCGAGTTGAACGTTCTCGAGGCATTCCGAAGAGCTTTAACTCATTGGGGAAGATGGATCGATTCGAATATGAACCCGACGAAGTCCCTCTTATTCTTCCGAGGATATTCAGCATCACATTTCAGGTAAAGAAAATGCAATAGAAGGACAAAACTTGATGGGAGGAGAATCTTTTTTGTTTTAAAATGGTGGGGTTTGAAAATGCAGCGGTGGACAATGGAACTCCGGCGGGCAATGCCACCACGAAACGGAACCAATAAAGAACGAAACGTACCTCGTGCCTTACCCACAGAAAATGCTAGTCCTGGAGAAAGTCCTGAAAGGAATGAGGACTCATGTAACTTACCTCAACTTGACAAGGATGACAGACTACCGTAAAGACGGCCATCCGTCGATATACCGGAAACTGAAAATAACCGGCAACGAGGATGCCGTTCAAGACTGCAGCCATTGGTGTCTCCCCGGAGTACCCGATTCCTGGAACGAGATCCTCTACGCACAACTCATCCTCAAACTCAACCACCAGGTACAGTAATAATAACAGGAAGGACCTGCCATTTTTTTTCCTTACATGGATGGCTCTTCTTCTACACTTCTTGTTACATACATGCACTTTACGTGTAAAGTAAAGTGAATACTGGTGTTGAATGTTGGGATAAAAAATGTCTTTATATTTTCAGTGTATAGTTTATTCAACCAACATTTTAATGTTAAAATGGTGAAAATTATTATTCATTGTGTAAATAAAAAATTATTCTTGGTGTTGCTCTGAAAAAAATGAATTTGTTTTTCATTGTTGCAAATAGTAGAGAGAGTCATCTCCCCCAGCCTAACCTAAGGTGATAAACAGAGGACTGGGAAAAAAAACACAAAGTGGGCAGTGGGTGGATTCCTAAAGGGGATGGGGATGAATTTTGGTGTCAATGGAGTCTTCTCCGACTATTGGACCGGGAATCTCCGGTGTCGACGTCGGAAACCCTGGAAGCATCGCTTCTTCTGGATGAGAGAGTGGAACGGGCCACGGTGGAATCGATTTCCACGGCGTTGTCGACAGTTTGGCTCTCGGAATGTATTACAGCAGCTATGCTGGATACCGAATCCCTGTCCGGTTCTTGGTTTCTTTCCACCGGACTACTGTTGCTGTTGTTGTTGTTGTCAACGTAATTGACGAGCCTGTCGACGGGGTAGTGACCAGACACCCGGTGGGGATGCGCCCTGCGACGGCGCCTCAGCAAAACTGATTGGTTATGGATCTCAGCCAAGCTGACGGCTTGAATCGATGCCACAACCGGAGGAGGAGGAGGAGCTCCTCCTCCGCCACCATCGGAGTCATTCAAAGCATTGCCGCTGGGGGCGACCACGGGAGGCGGCCGGGCCCCACGAATCCGGCTGCGAGACTGAGGCACCCTTATCATCTCAACCGCAGACGATCCATCGGAGTTTCGACCTCGCGGTATCTGCTGAGTCAAGTCATATGTATTCCCGAGGCGCTGAATCATTTCCTCCATCGGAATGTTGAACGATGCTCTCTGAATCGTCTGCCGCCACCCCTGAATCCGGCGAGCTTGCGGGCGGTGGGGAATCTTGAGGCTGGAGTCGATATCGGCCTCGCGCTTGTCCCTACCACGGCCGTAAATCGGAGTTACATCTTTCATGGTGACCTCTCCCTTACAAACCGGACACTCCTTAGCGTCCGAATGATGATGCAGCCATCGGTACAGACACGGCCAGCAAAACAAGTGGCCGCAGCACGTGACGACAGGGTCTTTGGCCAGTTCTAAGCATATGTTGCAGTCGAAGAAGCTTCCATCTTCGCCATTATTCTTTCCACACTCTTTCTTCGTGCCTAGCGCCTCATCCTCCGTGTAGCCGGTGCCATTTTCGCAGATCTTGAACACCTCTGGGGGGGCGACGCTGCCTTCGCCAGTCTGTGGATCGTTCCCAGGGACCAACTCGAGGGAAAGGGTCTGGATATCTGGGGAGATCGGTTGAGTCGTCCAGATCGGACTCACCCTGAAGCTTCTGCGCGGTGCAAGTCCCCTGAACTCGACTGCACGATTGTCCAGCCAATCTGCCACGCTCATAGCGATGTTAGGATAGGAGCCGCGGAGAAGGGCACTGTCGTCGTCACTGGACGTCTCTAGAGGCCCCAGATTGAGATCGAAGTTCATGGTGCTGGCGTTCTCTTCTGTCATCGATACTTCCAGAACCAATTTCTGAAACTGCAATGGAGAGTCAATTTGCAGCTTTTTATGCAAACCCTACAACAGCAACAAACTGCATTCATTGATCGAAGAAAAAGGCGCAAATTGAAATTAAACTTGTTAATGAGAAGCACAAATGTATCAACTTGTTTAACCAAAGAATTGACAACCTTAAAAGAAATTTCGAAAAGGGTCAATCTCGATTGCCGACGAATCCAGAATCGATAGGGAGGAGTCAACAAATAAAAGCTAAATTAATCCACAAGAGAAGTCAACCAAAGTAGTGAACTCGACTCCACCACGGACATATATATTATTAAGCCAAAAACCTAACCCGAAGAACAAGGCAATCGACACTTTTTTGCATCGAAGAAGAAGAAATTTTTTTAAAAAAAAACATCGAAATTACATTCCGAAAATGCATCAGAAGGATAGAGAACGAGCGAACCTGGCGGAAAGCGAACTAAACCCCCCCTTGTAGGCGAGTTTCGAGGTCAATATAGTTCCGCAGCCCTGGCCGCCGCGGAACGAATCCCTCGGCTGAGATTGTTAATACCTGATTCCGTTTTCATCAGAATGGGCGGAGCGAATAGAAATCCGAGGTCGAGTTTAGGAGGATTAGAAAATTGTGAAAATCCGAGGGTAATGAAGGAGGAGCTAAATAGAGAGAGAAGTTTCTTTGCTCGTTGCAGCTGGTTCAGAACTATATGGCCCACTAAATAAATATATATATATATATATATATATATATATATAAATAAATATAGTAATGGGCTGATGTATATCAAAAGCCCATTTGCACTATATAATAAAAAAAGTTCAGTTAGTTCATCTGAATCAAGAGCCTGTCCACAATCGCCTTCAAAGCCCTGGGCCCAGGCCTGAAGCCACCTTCACCAAAGCACGACCTCCCTTCCTCCCCCGCCCTACAAACCCCCGGATCCAACGGAACCTTCCCCAGAAACGGAACTCCCATTTCCACGCACATCTTCTTCCCCCCGCCTCCCTGCCGCCCGTCGAACACCTCCGTAACGCCCATCAAACTCAGCACCTCTGGCGCCCTCTCCTTCAAATACTCCGCCGCCCACTCCGTCACGTCCTCCTCCTCCCCCTCCTCCGTCACCCTCGCGAATCGCAGCTCAGAAACCGCTTGGTACAGCCCGCTCATGTTCTCCACTACTCCCAGAACCTTCAGCCCCACCTTCCTGCAGAAGTTCACTTCTTTCCTCACGTCTATAAGAGATACCTGTTGGGGAGTTGTCACGATGACAGCCCCGTCCGTGCCGGTCGCCTGAAGGAGCTGCACGATGGTGATGTGCTCGTCGGAAGTTCCAGGAGGGGCATCCACAACGAGGAAGTCGAGCTCCCCCCAATCCACGTCCTTCAGGAACTGCTTGATCATGGCGTTCTTTCGGGGCCCCCTCCAGATGACTGCTTCATCTGGACTCGGGAGCATGAATCCGATCGACATCACGCCGATGGCGCCCACGTCGGACTCCACGTAGACGGGGGACCATCCGAGGCCGCTACGGTAGATGTCCTGACCTTCGAGGCCGAGCATTTTGGGGATGCTGGGACCGCATATGTCAATGTCCAGGAGGCCCACCGTGAAATCCATGGCTGCCAGCGCAAATGAAAGTTGAGCTGCCAATGTGCTCTTTCCGACGCCGCCTTTTCCAGACAGTACCAGGATTTTGTGTTTGACGGCTGCCATTCTTTCAACAATCGTCACCAGATCTGGAGAAATATACGGAATGAGAACAGGGCTAGATCTAAATTCAATACCAGCTGCTTCTTACAGGATCAAATCAAATAAGAAAAATAAGCATGCTAGATGGTAAAGACTTGTGAAAATTACCAGGATCGGGCCCTTTAGGAGCTGTAGCACAAGCTTCTTGATTAGGGCAGCCTGAGCAAGCCTCGGATTTGCCTGCAGATTCCGACTGCGGTCCCGGGCAATCTGAAAAACAAACCTCAGATGAAATACATGGGTGTCAAAATTCAACAAGAACCAAATCCCAATGATACGCACGTTCATTTGCGTTTTCAGGTATTTCAGAGGCTTCATTTTCTCCCATACCTGCAGCGATTTCTTGCCAGAAGAAGTTAGGAAGCTGCATTACTTGCTTATTTATTACTTGCTTATTACTTCACAGAAGAAATATGTAAAATCAAACAAAACGAGAATCATCTTAGATTTACCAAAAGGGAATCAGTAAAATCAAAGCAACCTAAAAATTACTGTTGTTCTCAAATTCAATAATTCCGAAAACAAATTCTCAAACAACACATAAGCCAATCAATTTGCTGCTTAAAAATTGCTTAAGATCAAACTGCAATGCTTGAAGAAAAAGGACGAATGTTAAATCCGTCATGGGAAGCAAAGGAACCTCTCAAATTGTCGGAAAGAAAAATATTTATGTTTCTAAAACAGCCTTAAATCGTATTCCAAAAACCCTAACCTCAAAGGAATC